>JAHQIW010003499.1:0-59093 GCA_019055375.1 Parelaphostrongylus tenuis
AGGCATGATTTTTCTTGCCGACGCTTTACCATTTTTTCTTCGCTTGTTCTCTATGATAGGGGCGAGTGGCAGCGAAAAGACATTGATGATGGTGAGACTGCCGAAACGCGGTGTATGCGAGCTGTTGCCATAAACGGATTATAATATAACAAATCTTGAAAAGACGGCTAAAGACGTTCCCAAAGACTATATATGAATACTTCAGCAAAGGTTCCAAGAAAAAGTCATAGATGCCCTTATCAGCACAAATCATTTTAGTTAACTTTTAGTAGTCGTTCAACACCGGAGATTTCGTCGATTTAATACTGTGCTGGTTTTGGAAAGGCCTTGTTAGCACGCTGTGACGGCGAAGAGAAAACTACGTTTGACCTTCCGCACGCATTATTTGCACGGCTTGCGTTTTGTACTTGACATTTCACTAGACTTCCAGTGAACATTTGAACGATTAAATTTTGGTGAATTTGAGGCTGCATTTGATTCTTGAAGAGGATCTTATAGAGTCTTGTAACAGCGAAAAGAACGTTACGATTCGCACTTTGACATGCATACACCAAAGGCATATAGTCGTGTAGAGAAAGCTGTCCTGTCTCACAATAGTAAGAGGTTTCGGAAATGGGGAAAATTATTGAAACTCTTAGCAGAAATGGCTTTCTTTAAGGCGGCTGCATGCAGCGCTATGAATAGGCACGCAATTTTCGGTTGCTTTTGGTGCATAAATTATCCGCCGCTGAAACTTAGTCTTCTTTTCGTTCTTACGGCGCGCTATGAAGTGTTTGAATAATTAGATTTTGTGTACTAAAAGTCTAGTGAAAAGCCAAGCGTAGACGCCAGCTGTACAAATAATTCGCGCCGAAAGTGAAGCATAATTTTATGCTGGCTGCTACAGCGTGCTAACAAGGCTTTTTCAGAGAATCAGGTACATTGTTGAAATTACCGAGATTCAAGCTATTGAATGGCTACTAAAAGCTCGCTAAAAGAGTGAGGAAATCCCGGTCCCATAAGCGTAAATTTGTGTATATGTGATCTGTGTAGTTAATGAAAAGTTGGTACTATGCAAAGTTGATGTTTTCGTGCATTCCCACGTATAACCAGGGTAGTTTTAGTCTTTACATAGAGAGTATTATGTAGTCCCGAATTCTTAGCGCGTTAGTGTAGTCAACTCTTTCCGAACAGCGTGCATAGTTTTCGATGCACGCCTGTTAGCTCCATTCGGACGATTTACGAAGTTTGGTGCGCGCACCGATACAAATCTGGTAAATCGGAATCTTCAGGATACATTGATCTTGCTGAATTTGCGAATGTCGCAGAGGAAACTCTCTTAGGGACAACTTGAGTAAGATCAACGCCAATGCTTCCCGAAATCCCACTTCTAAAATAAGAACACCACACTGAAAGCTCCCGCAGTATTATTGAAGCGGGCGCTCTTCTCAGCCTTCCGAACGCCCGCCAGCTCAGAATAGCCGTCGTTTAGAACGAGTTGAAGATAGGCTGTTTAGGGGATTGAATGCATATCTGACTTTTACAACGGCTTGCGATAAAAAGGATAAAGGATAAAGCTCTTGGCGTTGATCAATCCCTGAGGGATGCGCCATGCATTCGACTTCAATTTCTAACTTCGTTTTGAGGTGATTGAATGCATATCTGTCCTTTACACTGACTCGCGGAGGCCTCCCGCTGAACCGAGTCAGTGTTGCTTATCCTCCCAGACAAGTCTGAGACTTGTTTGGTACCGATTTACCGACCCCGGAGGGATGGATGGCTTGGTGAGCTATGAGCGCGAGATCGAACCATTGACCTCGTGTGCGACGCGCAGCACCTCTAACCACTGCGCCACATGCGCTCATTAATTCGCCATAGCAACCTGGAATTATGCAGCATTCTGAGTATACATTTCAGGAAATTGACGGGTATCACAGCCGAAGAAACGGAAGCCCTGGCAACAGTGTTCGCAAGAGTGTTTCTGAGGCTTCATTCTTTACCGAAGCTGGCAGCTGTACGTGAAAAGTACTCATCATCCAAAGTCTTAGCCGTGTCACAGCTTTACGACGGCGATATTAAAGTGCTTACTGAACTTTCAGCCTAGAGATGTTAAATTATTCGTGATCTGCTCAGTCACCTAGCCACTCGCAAGTCCAACTTGTCAGCTCCTTTTGCTGCATATCTGTTACTAATTATAATCATATTTGGCTAGAAAAACTGCTTCCATCTCTACTGGACTTGTATCTTGTTACATATTTGATATGCCAGGTTTCAATTTTATGAATCTAATAGCGAGTATTATGTAACTCGTGCTGTATAAAAAATGACTGCTATTGATATGAAGCATAAGAAGCTTTCGTTCCTGTATCTGTCTTTCTTGTGTCATTGCCAAAATCTGGACTCTCCTAAGCTGAAGCCATCTTCTGTGCTATGGTTCTGATCTATGAAGATGTTCACTGTCATCATATCCTGTAATTGTACACCATTTTATATCCAAGACTGGCGCTGTTGCAATTACATTCATTGGTTTCTTTTACGTACTAATTATTTCAAAGTAAAGTATTCAGTCTTTGAATCAATACGTTGTTGTAAAAGTTGACAACTGGATCATATTGGGATAGAATGAATTTGTTTGGAAACTATTCGGAAAACTAGTGATGCTATTTCCAACTTTCAATTTACTTGGTAATGATTTTCGAGCCACGCATGTCAGTGGTCTGTCGAAGAGTCAAAGAGACAGACCACTGACATGCGTGGCTCAAAAAAGATTACCATGCATATTGAAATTTGAGCTGTGGTCTTAAGAAAACACTCGAAATGAAAGTCATTTCCAACTGTTGATAGAGTATGGAATATGTGGCACAGTATATGGGTAGATGGATGGAAGTAGAATTGACTGATGGTCGACTTATCCGTGGTCAAATGTTATGCACTGATAGACAGCCAACTTCATACTTGGCAGGTACAAATGCTTAGCATCATGCACACATTTTTATTGTTCCCAGCAATGGCGTGATTGGTACAAATCGGTTAAAAGGCGACAAATGAAAAACCGATCTCACTCGCTGGACAGGAACTTTTCGTAGGAGTTTCAGTAATCATTCGAAAGCTTAGTTTCGGGCTACAGCGCCACGTTCTCGGTTTTCGACAAGACCCTCTTGTAACGCTGTAACATCCAGATCAAAAATTATGTTTCACAACCGCCTTGCACCTTCATTTTTGATCTCGCGTAAAATTCGCTAGAAACGGAAAATTATATCAGTGTAGAGAAACTTTCGTAGTATCTTAGTCAGTCGTTCTATCTAGAGTTTCTTTCAAAGTGGGGTAAAGATTTCCAATTGAAAAGTAACATATGGATCGTTCCGCCTCGCCCCGCCCCTGCTACGGCCTCCGCCTTGTGCCTGTAAACAACTTTACCAAAAGCTTAAAACCCAAAAGCTTAAAACCCATCTTATTTTCCCCGGTAAACCTTATTACCAGAAAATAAGCAAATCGATAGATATAGGAAACATTACGCTTTTGGATGATTATCATTAGTCTAATGAAAGAGCTCTGTACGGCAAGATACTAAAGGAGTTCAAAGATCAGAACACCTTTTTTCAAAAAGCAAACATATTTTTGAGTTCTTCGAAGCTAGTGCTATAAAATGAGTACTAGAACTCTAAGGAAGGAGTTCTGTTTAGCGAAATGAGATAAGGAAAAAAACACGGTTTTAGGAAACGTAATTCTATTTGGAGTTTTTAGCGCTATAGAAGAATTTTTGAAAACCAACGACAGAGGGCTCTAAAGAGAGATTAAAGCTTGCGAGTGATTATCTACACTTCTTTGAAAAGCTCCTGCCCAACGAATTACAGCGTTTTGTATATTTGTCGCCGTCTAACCGATTTGTACCGTGGTGACGTTATAAATGTGCTTCTTAGAGTGCTGAGTGGTATGCAAGACGACCTGACATCAGGCGGGCAATTGAACCCGCGCCTCACCCACTCGGAAAGGGGTGAGAAGCTCCTGCCCAGCTAATGAGAGCGTTTTATAAATTTGTTCGCCGTCTAACCGATTTGTACGTGGTGACGTTATAAATGTGCTTCTTAGAGTGCTGAGTGGTATGCAAGACGACTGACATCAGGCGGGAATTGAACCCGCGCCTCACCCACTCGGAAAGGGGTGAGAAGCTCCTGCCCAGCTAATGAGAGCGTTTTATAAATTTGTCGCCGTCTAACCGATTTGTACCGTGGTGACGTTATAAATATGCTTCTTAGAGTGCTGAGTGGTATGCAAGACGACTGACATCAGGCGGGAATTGAACCCGCGCCTCACCCATACGGAAAGGGGGGGGGGGGGGAAGGGTGCATGCTTCTAGTACATCACCGATGCCGCCGATTTGTTACTTTTTCTGCCATATTTACTATCGTAGATATCAGCAGCTAACCTTTGAGCAGTGGTATGATACTATGAATACATGTCTGAAAGTGCTGAGAGGTAAGCAAAACATGCAAAAAGCAGTGGAAATGAAAAGATTTAATTAAGATTATGCTTTCGAATAAATGACAACTTAACTGAGTTTCTTGTCAATATGTGCTTATCCGACCAAACTCGTATAGATTGGTTGCTGACAGCCATGATAGGATATATCGAAAAAGAGTGATAGCACGGCGGTGCCATCGGTGGTGTAGTGGTAGGACTTTCGGTGCGGGTTAAACGCGGGTTAAACTCCCGTCTGCTGTCAAATGTTTTGCACACTGTTTGATACCACTGGAGGGATTGTTTCTGTGAAGATGTAATGTTGACCAAGTGAAGGAAACAAGAACTTGATTGACTAGTGGCTGCACTCTTAAGAGAAAAGAGCGCAGAGGCGTATTGCTAGCTGAAAAGAAACAACACGTCACTCTGGATGTTTGAGGGAATTCTCCTAAGAACTCTATATCCAACTTTAGTTTTTAAATTCAAAAGGCTGCATCGATGTGTAGAATTGACTCATTTCCCTTGAAGTATCGAAATCACATTGAATTCATTTATTTAAGTTCATCTAGAAAATTAAAAAAAGGTGAATGGTTAATCGTTTTTGATTTGGATACACTGCAACACATAGTTTATATTTGACTCGTAAGGTTACATGCGACATCGTAAAGCATTCAATACTCTTGAAGGGTACAGTAAATGATGAAATTTGTGCCTATTTAAGTCGTTAACAATCAATTCAAGGTATTTTTTTAGATCAGAAGAGCGGTGGTCTGGTGAAACAGGTGAGCCACGAGCTATTGGACTTGCTATGATAGGTCGTCAACATGTTGTTCGAATTACTTTACTACCCGCTCCACAATATTCCGATAAGGACGCAGAGTTATAGTATTGTCGACATATTGAAGAAATGTACATAAAGTGTAGTCACATAAAGCTTACTCTTCAACAAATCTGATATTCATCCTAAGGCAGTTATTACAAAAAATCCTAAGGTCCTAATCTCATCATTCCATCAATATAGAAACTTGAGATCATATTGGGATGTGCTGCTACAGATCTATGAAGAATATCCTATCCAATCACTTGCATCATTTCATTTAATGATAGTTCCTGTTTCCGTTCGCCACATCCTCTATGAGATAAGATATATTCATATTTCGGAACCTGAACGAAAACAAGTTAAGCGGGTAAACTGGACACTCCAGCTGTACAATAGTTGTCGAGTACCTCATTTATTGTGCCCTCGGTAACTTTTCCGATGACAATGATTCGAGGAATACCAAGCTCCAGAAGTCCTTTTATTCGTTTGCCTACTGTGTCTTCAACGCGGTCGTCGAACAATACATCTCCTTCCAGCTGACGATCTAGACTCGACAGCGTCATGTCCGTTATCGCATTCAGCATTAGATCCTAATAATTTAACTGCAAGAATCATTAAGAAATGACTTCAAAAATCTAAAGTTCAGGTTAAATGGGAATTTTACCGTTGATCGGATGCTTCACTGAACATCTGGAATGGTTTGCTTTCATCGGTCGAGGGCCTTACGCAAGTTTCTTACCCTCAAGGTGGAGGGTAACTGTCATATAACTAGGTTCCTTCCGGTCCTTTATAAACAGGGAGAAGGAACCTGGTTATATGGGTTTCACTGAATTTCACTCCTACGTTTTCGTAGTCTTTCCTTTCCTCCGTTCCATTAGATGTGCGATTTCCATTGCGCATCGTATATGTTTTCTGGTATCACCCTCAATCTCAATAACTTGAATAGAAACCTCTGAGATGTAGGTTTGCCACCAAGAGCAATATCTGGTCATTGGAAAGATCCAATCGAAAGCTTCGATACTAGCTTTGTTCGTCTTGGCCCAAGTCTTGACTATCATTGCGGCTGTGTAACTTCGATATTCCCTCGTGTATGGTGACCTATGGTGACCTTGTAAATATGTGGTAAATATTCCTGTGAAGTTCTCCAATTTCTCTACAAAACACCTCCTTTCTGTCTCATCACTGGTTGGTGTTGAAGAAGTTGAAAAGGCACAAACGTGAAGTATTTCGGTGTTTTCATAGGCCACGTTCGTGATGACGAGTAACACTAATGCGATCAAATCTATATCGTATGTTACTCGGGAGAGTTCTGCGATACTATAGACGGGGTTGGGTTTATTGTGCAGTGTCTTCTATTCTTGGCCACTCAGCTGACCTATTATTCTCGATCTGCATCATCACACAGTCAACGGAGGATTTCGATGTCTGTGGGAGTGGATCACAACACATTTTTTACCACACAGAATTCAACTGCTTTAATTCGGCTGCGGCAAGCAGTGAAATTTTGACATTTTCTCCTAGCATTAAATCTTATTACACATTAGCCAGAGGAGTGCTTTTTTAGGTGCACGGCAATAGAAACCTTTGTTTTCATGGTTTTTGGTCATACCTACGACATACTGAAGACAAATCTCTATTTAAATCTTCATGGACATGGAGTACGTTTGTTCTCAACTATGTCTCTAGATGGAAGGCCTGTAGCGCAGTCGTTTGAAGTGCCCTGCAGTGCACGAGTGATCATTGGTTCGAACCGGTGCCGCAAGCTTAGTTCTATTACTGCGACTTGAGCGAACTGGTACGAAATTTCCCGAGGAACTGGCAGTACTAACGATGCTTCAGCAGGCCACCACAGGTCACTGCGTGGGTCGTGCATGTATTCAGTCACCCCCAACAATCCTCAGTTAAGTCAAATGCAGGACGCATCCCTCAAAAATCAGTCGACGTAGTGAGCTTCACGTTTCGTTCCTTATGTCTCAAAACGAGCTTAAACCGCTGTCACCAGGAGATGCCCCGCGTAGTGTTACAGGAGAAGTGCTTGAGGATCAACGAGAAAGATTGCTAAGCATTCGAAATGAACTTGCATAAAGATGTTACATTTACCTTCTTGACTACAACTGCTGCGGAGAACGGAGCAATTACCGGAGGCAATCGTATCGCTTCTTCAGACTCCGAAAACACTTCAACGATCGCCGGAAGAAGTCTAGACAGATGGGACGGATTCATAAAGATGAAAGAGAATGACATTTAATTGTTGCTTTCCATTCACACCTGCTAATACCGATACCAA
This sequence comes from Parelaphostrongylus tenuis, assembly GCA_019055375.1. Taxonomy (NCBI): domain Eukaryota; kingdom Metazoa; phylum Nematoda; class Chromadorea; order Rhabditida; family Metastrongylidae; genus Parelaphostrongylus; species Parelaphostrongylus tenuis. The sequence goes on from JAHQIW010003499.1 coordinate 7,545, forward strand.
AGCAGCACATTTCCATTGGTTGTTTCTCAGTTGTAAGCGCACCTAATGCCTTCGAATATTTCGTACCTAAATTACCTTCATGTACATCGACTTGCTCTATACTTATGTTGCAACAGCAGATCACTACTCGAGCACAACTACAAAGCGTATCAATCTTACAACGAATTTTTTGGTAAGAATGTAAGAGGATTCTGGTTTCTGAAATAGCCTTCTTCACCAATTAATTTGTTATCGTTTTGAGTAAAATTATCAAAATAAAATAAACAAGAACACTTGTTCTTATGGACCATATAGGTTTCAAATATCAGGTGCATAAACCACACTAGTAAAGACGTGACAAATATTCCTCTGATCCACAAAGGCCTGCGACTGCTCTAATGTGGTGACGACCTGAGAAAGTCGCGGCTAGGCTTACGTGGGGACTTCAGGGAACAAGACAGCTAAACCAGCACATTTTCATGTGCTGAGGACCGCACGATTCGTAAAGACGGACCGTCCATGTATACAAGCAAGTAATATAAGATCTCAAAAGTCTCTCGGATATGTATCCTATTGTCCTTGTTATTACTGGATAGCAAATAATTCGTACCGAGTTGGAATGTGTGGGCGACCTCAACTGTGGAGAACGTACTCACGGAGCTCGGATCAGCACAAGTGCAATGATGTGGACCATCCTCTCGTTTGCTCCCAGATCCACACCTCAAATCAAAAACAGAAAAAAAGTCAAGACAGAAAAAAAGCTTGGTTATTTTAAAGGATCCAGAACGATAAGTATTAACCCTTTCGCTGCGGTAAATCACGAAAACAATAGACGTCTGTTCTCAGTGTTTGGACACTTTCCGAACATTAGCACAACCTCCAATAAAAAATATACTTATTTGATAAGAGCGCGTGTAGCGCAGTGCCTAGATGTGCTTTTCAAGACACGTGGTCGATCGGTCGATGGTCGATTGTTCGATCCCGTGCTCAAAACTCATCAAGCCTCACATCCTTTGGGGGTGTGAATTGATACCAGAATTTCATGGGAGGATAGCAGCACTGACTTGTTACATCAATAAGGCACCACTAGTCACTGTAAAGGCCAGCGCAGGTAAGCATTCAATCACTTCGAACGTATCCCTCAAGAATAAATCAGAGCCGAAAGCCTTGGTTTTCTTCTTACTTATTTGGTAAATTAAGGTTTTCAAGGAAATTTACCGTCAATAAGCGACGAATATATATCACTACAAAGAATTCTGCATAAGTGCTTTTCAGTAAGAGAAATAAAAAGACTTTTGTTTAGGTATTTTTCTCAATTCATTTGCACGACCCGTCTTCACAATTTTTATTTGCGGATCACAGGACTTCTATCATTCGATTTGTTGTTCGCCTTCTTGAATGACGTAGAATACTGGTCGAGCATGTCCCTTGCATCTTGAGGATAGTCTGGCTGAGTCGGTCCATAGGGCGTTCTTGTTGACTGCCGGAGAGTGTTGGGGGGGGGGGGGGGGGAGGGAGGGAAACTCGGCTTCACGCGCGCTACAACCAGCATTACAACCACTCGGCCAGGGCGCCCCATAAGCTCTTAATTGAAAGAACACCCATGCGTTCATCGTAGCCGTCCGAACCGCTCCTCAGCCGAAAACGGCCGTCGTACCGAAAGGGTCAACGTGTGATTGTCATCAACTTGTAAGACATTCTGCGCTACTATTGCACAAGGTCTCGAATTGATCTTACTTGGAACAAAAATGAATTCCATCCTCATCAAGTGAACTCCTGAGATGATATTCATGTGAATGAAATTCTCCATGAATTCCTGGCTTCGCTGACACCTAAAAGGTATCTAATTCAGCAGTCTCGTAGTCATATTTCATAACGTATCCAACCGTTAGAAACGAACTAGGCAGGAATCAAAGCTAACTTTACAAGAGACTGTAATTTGACTTCAAAGCCGACGTTTTGTGACCTCGACATTACCAACCAGTGGTAGTTTTTCCTCTGATTGAGCCAATGAATTGAGTTGATAGAGGACGAATTTATTCGGCAATGTTTTCACGTCGTCTTTTTCATAGTCGATGATTCGAATTGAGTATCCACAGTCGTTCAAGTCGATCCATGGTGGAGCCCACTCGAAGCTTCGACGAAAAGAAGATTCAACTTAAAAGACTACGAAAGTGCAGATCATAACAGTATAAACGATTGTGGACAATCGACTCGAATCGTCAGCTCTGAAGAGGACGAAGACTTCGAAACTTTAGCAGAATAACCCTCTATGGACCAGCGTTGGTAGGCAGGCGGCGTTGCACCGTCGCTTGCGCGGCAGTCGCCATCTGCATTTCTGGTTGTCTACACCTCCTTTCCCACCAGCGCGACGATGCCATTACAGTAGCTGAGTAAGATTTGACGTCGCGCGGCTCAGTACGAAACGTACCGTTGAGTCGTCAAAGGGCTGTAATCTATTTATCAACCTTGTGATTTCAGCTGAATCTAAAAGAAGCTACTATTGAATACGGAAAAAAGCAGAATATTTATATGAAACGAAAACCACTACCTTATAAGCTTCCAGTCCTAAGTGATCTCTAAAGAGTTGGTCATAAAGATCGCAAACTATGTCATATGTTTGCCTGGCGCCATCTTTATCCAAATCGAAAGAGTATAGGTCATTCATAAGAAACTCTCGAGCTCGCAACAAGCCAAACCTAAAGAAAAAAATCGACAAAAGGAACTCTACAAGCGACTTAAAATATTCAAGTGAAAAATCCCGGACCTTGGATTCATCTCGTCTCTGAATTTCTCAGTAGTCTGAAAGAGTAGTAGTGGAAACATTCGCTTTTTCAAAAGTGGAAGTTGCGATATCAACTGCGTGCACATCTCTTCAGCAGTGGGCTGTAGAATCAAAAGAAGTTTGATGGATACGAACTTACGGAACTCAATTCAATGCAAAAGCCACCGCACCTGTAGGCAATATTCCACCTGATGACGATCCTTGAGGCTGAATAATTCTGAGCCCATGTCGTCCCAACGTGAGGTCTTTGTCCATAACGTACGGGAACCAAGAATAGGCAAGCTAAGCTTCAGGGCACCAATTGATTCCAACTGATCATCAACCAATCGGATCAGTTTATCGATTACTCGTTGTCCGAGAGGAAGAAGACTGAAATGTTCTGGATGGTTGGATATCGCTTTTAGGAAGACCGCTGATAAGCAGGTGGCGCCGCGCCGTCGCTTACGCAGCAGTCGCAGCCAAGGAGCACCTACACGTCTGTGCACGTTTGTGCGGCTGTCTGTCTGCCTTCCCACGAGACGCGACACCGCCGTTACAGTAGCTGAGTGAGATTTGACGTCGCGCGGCTTGGTATGAAACGTGTCATATGTCCTCAAAGGAATACATGAGTACATGTGACAATAAATGAGCCTAGTTGATCTACAGTTCAGCAGTTCCGGCGCTACATCCCAGGATGCTGACCTATATACAAAACTTTCGAGAAAGATTCGTTGCAGATTGGCGACATCGGTGGTGTAGCGGTAGAACGCACTTCCTTTATGGGGGAAACGGGGGTTGAACTTCCACCTGGTGTCGAAAAGTTGGCCTCACCCCGCATCGTTGGATCTATAGTAGCAATGCTGTAGAAGATAAAAAATAAAGCTCTCGGGATTGAACAATCCCTGAGGAATGCGCCGTGTATTCATTTTGAAATCTTAGCTTCCTCTGAAGTAACTGAATGCACCACCCGACCATTACAATGACTAGCGGTGGCCTATCGATGTATCAAATCAGGCTGTTATCCTCCCAGACAAGTCTGGCATCGATCACCGCTTTCGGAAGCACGTAAGGCCTGATGGGCCCTTAGCGCGGGATCGAACCATCGACCGTCGATTGGTCGATTAAGTGTAGCAGAGCACCTCTGACCATTGCGCCACACGCGGGCCTGCGAACTCATAAGAATCCTTAAGTTATCTAAATTAAGAAAAAGCTGTGTTATTATGCCACATACCTATACAACCCGTTCCCGATAGGATGAATAAATCCATGGCTTTGAAGAAGTCGGTGTGCAGAGCTCTTTGTTGGTCCCGGTGAACAACCACTCAGAATATATTTTGATGCCTTGAAGACCACCATGCTGACTATGACGTCGTCGTTCTACTCTCTGAAACGTTCTCCTCAATAAATTATGTCATATGTATTATCGACCAGAATTCATCTCATTGACCCTTACGGAACCGTGGACCCACGGTCTCTGCATCTTCAACTGGCAACGCTGGACGATCTGCTCCATCCCCTCTGCATCTCTAACCCACAGCCTATCATTGTTAGACGCAGCACGATGGGAGTTGGTGATACAGAGGAGGTGGAGCAGACCCCCCAGCGTTGCCAGTTAGGGATGCAGCGGCCGTGGGTCCACGGTACCGTAAGAGTTAGCCGTTTCGACCGGTAATATGATGATAAAGACATATATATATATATATATATATATATATATATATATATAAAACATATTTATATATATATCCAATATTGTCGAGTGATGTACAAAACTTCAAAAGTCGGACGGTATTCGAACCCGCACTTCACCCTTTCCGCGCGCATATCGCAGTAAAAGTGATAGTAAAACGAGCGCCCGTAGTGCAACGGTTAGCACGCGCCACCCGCTGTAGAATGCGGGTTCGAATCCCTTCCGACTTTCGAAGTTTTGCAAATCACTCAACAATATTGGAAACAGGCATAACCAGCGTCGGTGGTGCAATGGTTAGCATACGCTCCCGGAAAGAGTGAGGTCTGGGTTCGAGTCCCGGCTAACGCAGATGTTTTTGCACAGCATTGCACATTATTGGGTAAACTCGTGTAGCAATGTTATGATGCCATAATTACATACCCAAGGATTCTGAGTCGGGTGCAAAACTCCCGACTTATATAAGAGTTGAACCAGCTTCCACTCAGACCATGGGTGCAAAGACCAATACCACTACGCCAGAGGGAGCACCCGCTCTGTGGCCATTCTGTCTTCGATATAAGGTATCACAGCTATGAGCAACCAATCGTCAAAACGTTTGCCTTAACAAGCATATCTCGACATCAAACCTAGTCAAGCTAACAGCTTCGGTCACTCCTAACGAAGAATGAATGCTAGCAGGTGGTGGACTTGTTGGCGTAGTGGTAGCGCGCCCCTCTCTCCTAAGTAAAACGCGGGTTCGATTCCTTCCTGGAATCCGTCAGAGTTTTGCATAATATTCAGCATTATTATTTACATACACGACCAGTCATCACAATTTTTATTGTGGTGATCCCAGTACTTCTGGCATTCGATTCTTTTTTCGTCTTCTTCTTGAATGACGTGGAATACTGGTCGAGCATGTCTCCTTGCAGCCTCGAGGATAGCCTGGCTGTGGCTTTCCCATAGAGCCTTCTTTTTGGCTGCCAGAGAGTGTCGGGGAGGGGGGGTTGAACTCGCACTCCCCGCGCGCCGCGAAGGGAATCGCAACCACTCGGCCACGGCGCCTCACAATCAGCATTACTGGGTATATGTAGTTCCCTATCATAACACTATTAAAAAGCGGTTGAATACAAATAAATACTTGTAGGCTGCTTTGTTTAGGTCTTAATTGAGACAATAACTACAGTTCGACAGAAAATCAATAATGACAGGATAATCAATAAGACACCCGAGAATCAATCAATAAAATCGATGGAGGGATAGACAGTCAAATTGCAAGTTGATCAATCTTGTTTCAAAAAAAAAAATAGCAAATGCCGTAATTGCGGACAAGAAAAATTCAAAAGTGTTGTGGTTGACCGTTTTGAACTGGGCATTTGAGGGCTGTGTTCATCTCTCTGCTCCTCTTCCTTTTTCGCTTTCTCTCCCTCTTTTTCTTTTCTCTTCTCTCTGATCCTCTTCCTTTTTCAATTTCTCTTCCATTTTCTTCTCTCTTCTCTCCGCTTTTCTCACTTTCTTTCACTTTTTCACATTTTTCTTTTTCCTTCCTTTTAAACTTCGTTTTTCCTCTTCTTTTCCCTTTCTTATTCTTTTTCTTTTCCTTTTCCACTTCTTTCTCACTTTCGTTCTATTCTCTTCATTTTTCTCCTTTTTTGTCTTTTTTTCGCAAATCATCTTTTCGTTTAATTTCTGTCTAATTTATATTTGTCTGTTCATTTTACCATCTATTATCTCATCTCTCTGTTAATAAATAGAGCGCATGTTGCGCAGTGATTAGAGGTGCTCTCCGTCGTATACGAGGTCAATGGTTCGATCTCGCGCTCATGGCTCACCAAGCCATCCATCCCTCCGGGGTCGGTGAATTGGTACCATACAGGTCTCAGACTTGTCTGGGAGGATAAGCAGCACTGACTCAGTTCAGCGGAAGGCCACCGCGAGTCATTGTAAGGGCCATATATGCATTCAGTCACCTCAAACGAAGTTAGAAATTGAAGTCGAATGCATGGCGCATCCCTCAAGGATTGATCAACGCCGAGAACTTTATCCTTTTTATCCTTTATCTCATGTCTCTATTTATGTGTTTACCTATCAGTACAGACTTTTTGACACTTCGTTGATCCGTCTTCACAAGGCTATTCTTTTCTGTTATACGATCCCAATACTTCTAGAATTCAAGACGTTTTTCGTCTTCAGCTTGAACGTCGTAGAATATTGGTTGGGCGGGCCTCCTCGCCACCTCGAGGATAGCCAGGCTGTGGTGTTCCATAGGGTTGTTGACTGCCGGAGAGTGTTGTAAGAGGGTGCCTAGCCTGCGCGCGCCGTGACGAGCGTCACAGTCACTTGGCCACGGCGCTCCCCTAAATGTATAGTAGATAGGGGGAAGAGTCCTGAGAAAATCCTTTAAATCTATTATTTTACCTCGCACCTAATGCATCTATTCATGCACCTATTATACCCAATAATGTGTAGTGCTGTGCAAAAAACGTTTGCTTCAGCCGGGATTCGAACCCCAGATCTCACTCTTTCCGGGAGCGTATACTAATCGTTGCACCGACGACGCTCGTTTTGCACAGCACTCTTTTTACGCTACAAGGCGTTACCTGTCAACATCCAACCGTCGACGGTCTGGCGCGATATAGCGTAAAAAAGAGTGCTGTGCAAAACGAGCGTCGGTGGTGCAACGGTTAGCATATGTTCACGGAAAAAGTGAGATCTGGGTTCGAATCCCGGCTGACGCGAACGTTTTTGACCAGCGTTCCACATTATTGGGTATACTATAACATCATACCACTGCAAGTGGCAATCAAATAAAAAGAATTCTGAGTGATTATTGGCACCTATTATACTTAAATAAAGACAAAACTAGTAATCAAAGTACTCCCCTTCAACTTCAAGCACTTTCTGCCATTTCTCCGGCAAAAGATCGATTCCGCGAGCAGAAAATTACGATTTCTCGCTGTTGAAGAAATGAATGACCGAGTTGTCAAAGAGGGATTTTCTTCTACGCTTCAAGCAAAGCTTTACGATCAACTTCTTTGGACGACTCGAACGAAGCTGATCTTCCAAGCCTTCTCCACCTTCGTAAAACTTTTTGAACCACCTGCACACCGTACTTTTGCCAGCTGGGTCTTCGTCCCAAGCCAGATTGATGAGTTCACTTGCCACCGTTTCATTTGAACCCAACAGCCATTCGTGCATCATCAGCAACCTAATTTACTCGCTTGTTGACTCCATCTTGAAATAAGTAGATAAATCATATATACGATCCAACGCGGGAGAAGACGAGCTTTCAAATGAGCTCAAAAACACAAAAAATGGCCGACATCCAAAAAAGTTAGAAGCATTTTCGTAGAACTTACTCCTCAACCTATTAACTAAATTTATATGTCAAATGATATTCTTTTTCATCAACCGCTTATAGCGGTAGTATGATGTCTCAAATATATACCCACTGATTTAGAGTAATGTGCAAAACTTTCGCGTCAGGCGATAGATGCGCTTAGGGTAAAAAGATTGGTGTGCAAAATGGGCGTCAGTAGTGGAACGGATAGAGCACGCATTCGCGGAAAGAGTGAGGTGCGGGTTCCAGTCCGGCCTGACGTGAAAGTTTTGCACATCGCTCTACATCAGTGGGTATATATCTGAATTTATATGGTTCTTTCTGATTAGGCGGGAACACAAGAAAAAAACGATCTCATTCGCTGGAGAAGGATTTTTCGTAGGAATGTTAATAGCCATTGGAAAGCTAAGACTTGTGGTTACAGCACGTCGCCGTTTTTCAAAACGCACCTTGATAACGCTGTAACAATCAAACATACTCTATAGTATACGTCCCTCTGATATTTTGGATAATTTTGAGAACTGATAGCTTATGATCTCATCTGCTGCCATCATTCATACTGTTAACAATATCGACCCTTCTCCGTCCTTATGACGATGCTTGACGTTGGATCAGTGTCAAAATGAAATAGGGGAGAAGTTCTTCTACAGCTTAAAGTTTGGACAGTGTCCAACTTGAAGAAGTCGATATTGCTATATATATTGGCATATTGATCGCTCTTGCCATCGAAGTCTATGTCTTAATGTACATTTTTTAACCGGTTGACTCCCGCGGACCCAAGCTGGGCGTGTCCTCCAGCATGTGAACAACTGTACCTCCTCTGCCCTGATTAGTCGCCAACTACGGTATTACTTTTCGTTGCAAGACCGTACGCGAATCGGTCCATAACTTAACTGCGGTCTTGCAATGGAAAGTAGTACTGTGGTCGGCGACTAATCAGGATAGAGGAAGTGGAGCCGTTCTGATGCTGGCGGACGCGCCTAGTTCGGGTCCACGGGAGTCGGGCGGTTAAAGATCGTCACTTCAACTTCTAATAAGAAAAACTCCACTAATAAAGCACGAACTTTTTCGAGAAAGAAACAGTTTTCTCCAAATATCTACCTTTGCTAAAAGCGATTGTAAGGTGACGATCTCGGCTTGTTCATCGACCTGATTCGTCGCATTCCTGAGACATTGCCAGTTGCCAATGAAAGGCGACGCCCCCAGCGATTCCATCCATAAGGGACGGCCGAAACCGCATCCACAAATTGAGTAGATAATGTTCACAACCGCAGTATTCAGACTACGACGCTCGTCTACAAGGCGGTGGTTACTGCCAATAGGGCTGCTCGCCCATAGTGCCAGGGCATACGACTGTTGTGTGCTAACTGGCTATCGTCGAAGTGTCGGGCTCGGTAACGGTGGAGCCAAACGCCATTAGTAAATGATTTGTGAGAGCATCCGAAGAAGCATCAAGTCGTCAAGCCGTTGTCTCGCACGTCGTAATGGATTCCCTTGCTCATTACACAAATGACACATTTGCTCATTGTCAGCGTTTCTCGTTATAGACGTCATTTCACGTCGTTGTGGCCATAATATCAGTTTATATGAGGGTTTATTGCCCAAGTTTGAGACGTGTACAAGCCCACGTGGCGAACTTTCAACACTGCATACATAACTGAAACGCTACAGCAGCATTTCTAGTGCATTGGCCGATCGAATCGAACCTTCGCTATAGGGGCAGTTGCACTAGCAAAGTATCGTCAGGGAAATCCATGCTTTCTTGAGAATCGACATGCTCCTAATAAAATAGAGCCGTTGTCGCAATAGGACTACTTTGTGCCCGAAATGTCGTCTAAGAGGAAAGTGAGTTTTCTTGAATGTTCTCAACAGCTGTTCTGATCTCTAACCGACCGATGTTAAGGTACGCAGATCACGATCAGGTTCAAGGCCGACGAAGTCAAGACATTCACATGGGTAGGCACGCCCTCAACTGAACTTCTATCAGGCTTTTTTGTTGGTTCTAAGAAGTAGAATTGTTCGAAAGGATAAGCTCTTACTATTTATAAAGAAGTTTTGACGCGCTCTATCAGTTTGGTTAGGAGATGAGATCGTGAATATATCGGGAGAGTTCATATTGTCCTTTTGATCTTAGTGAGCAAACATATACTTTTGTAGGTTTCGTGGTCGATCGCCGTCTCTCGAACATCTGGATGTTTCAGGTGAGTTCAGATTTGGATGATAACGCGTTTCACGACTTCTTGATGAAGTCATTAGTTGCTTTCTAGTTAATTTTTTCGTGCTCTAACTCATTAGTCGATGAAAATGTTCGTTTCAGCTCCTCTTTCTTCATTAATCACAAATCATGAAGCCCTTGCTGCTGCCGCAGTTGGTTTCGTTGGATGGGAAAATGTGAAGTCAATGCTCCCTCCATGTTTGCAGGTTGAGTTTTTCTCATCAAATTTACTGTCTCCCGCTTTTTTTCTTCAAGATGAGCTATGAGCGCAGTCTAAATTTCCTTCACTTATTACTGAAGAAATAATGCTCTACCTCTTCAGTGACTTTGGACGCACCGATGGACCTTTGATAGTTTGCTCATGATGCTTGAGAATTTGATCCTTTGAAAACGGTGTGTACAGTGTACTGTGCACGCGTATTCATAGGTTTTTTGCTGTTTAGAGCTTCCTCACTGCACTTTTTGAAATCATTCCATAGTTTGAGATGTCACAATTTTCTACTGTTGGTCTCTGTATAGACCTACCTTTTACTCCGTAGCATCGAAAACAAAGCTATAGTTCACCTTCGGTTTTCGTCATGTTCTCCGTGCTAAACGTCCTACTTTCACATGAAGTAAGGTGGATGTCATTCCATCGTTCGTCCCATCGGTTCTACCTGCTGAGATCCAACTACCTATCAGGTTGCAAAACCATGCTGAAACCGCAGGTTTACAATTTGCTTCAAATGGCGGGAATAGTGGAATGGTCAACGTTGAGTTCTTTTGCAACATCTCCTTGTAGTGTCAAGAAAATCAGCTTCGATTATCGCTTTTCTCACTTTTTGTGATGAGATTGGTACAAAGTAATAGCGGCTTATATATCGTTAAAAAGATTCTCCTTTATGAAATTTCTTGAACTAATACTGGCGGTGTACGTTCGTAGCAATTTCTGGGTCAAATGGGTTGCTAGTGTTGTGAGTTTTCTCTGCTGCTTTACGACCCATTATGAATTCGCGATCTGAACCTGCAGTTACTTTAGGACCGACGGATATTTTCTTTACATGTAGCGAGCCTTTTAGTCGACTATTTTGAGACGTCGCTCAAGAACAGTGTAATATGGCAATGTATTCTGAGCCTTTCATGAGGTTTGTTACGTTTCTAGGAACTAGGAAGTGACTAAATAAAAAGGCACCGTGCAACTGACGAAGCTTTAAAGCCGAAACTTCTGTCTTGCACTGTATAGGTGCCCATAACAGACCTCTTAAAAGGCTCAAAATACATGTTAGAGTTTCCCATTTCTTGCATAGATATATAATTAACAGCTATAATACGTTATCATAAACAAAATAAGCGGGAAATACACATAGAAAAAATTACGTAATCACATTTATTCAGGAATATATTCCAATACCAAAAGCAGATCTCAACTAGACATAATCCGCATTTACTATCCTATAATTAAGAAAAAAAATCACGTTCAAGAAATCATACCTGGAGGAATTTTTTCGTATGTAGCCCAAATAGCCTTGATACAGTTAGCAATCTTTAATTGAGAAATACTTCTCCGAAAAAGATCTATATTTCTAACCCTGATCGAGTATTTTTGCCCCAGAGTATGTTGGTCATTTGAAGAGGTGGAAACTTGTCGAGGTAGAAGAGATCATCTCGAGTGCATATTAAAACGCTTTATGGAACGCCACAGTCAGGCTATCCTCGAGACTGCAAAGAAACTCTGTATTGGAATCTGCACAGAAAAAAACATTGTGAAGATGGATCGAAAAAGTGTCAGGGATGGATCAATAAAGTGTCAAAATGAAGATATGTATGTACGTCAGATCTGTGTTCACCTTCGAAAGTACCAATTATTGTTGCTCATGTTGTGATATGTGGGTCCTCTTATTTTCAATATGCTGAGGTAATAAGGTGGTGGCTGTTAGTCTCCATCAGTATGAGTTATGATCAAAACCAGCCGTGTTTTAGGGTCGTTCCAAGGATGATGTAATCTTACTTGTCGCCGACGAAGTCGATTGCATGTCGAGAAGACGTATTTCTCGTATTTTGGAAGGTATGTCTACAGAATTAGAATACTTTAGCTGGATAGACGTACATATAGACGAAGGCTGGCATTCACCATAGAAAATAACCTTCGAGATCTTTTTGACCCTCAGCAACGTCACGTACAGTAGGACATCGTCCTAGAAACGATTCAACAGTTTCAAGTGCCGTTTATCGACGAGATTTCCTGGTGTAGTTGAAGTCTCCTAATATTACTAGGTCAAAAGTTCCTTAACACCCACAGAAACTTTCAATTTTGAATATGTCTTGTTTCGAACTTGTTCTAAATGGTCACGCCATCAATGCTGATCTCTAATGCAAGCAGCTGGACCGGGTCTACGGTGCGTTGGAGGGAAAGTATCTGACACTGATTCATCGAATGCGCGCTTTCTTGACAAGACAATGACAAACTCCACACTGTAAGGAAGAGTAAGGAAAAGTTTAACGAATTGAGGTAGTCAAGGTTTTGCCGCACCCAGCCTACAGTCCAGTTGCTGCGCCGTCGATTCGATGGCCTCTCCGCTCAGTAGAACATTTTTTGCGTGGATGGCGGTAGGAGATATTTGATCATGTTGAAGAGGCATGTCAGGGATTTTTTGATTCACAGCCCATAGAATGGTATTTCGAGCAGATCCGGACGCTTGCAGATCGTTGGGAGAAAATCGTGAATAATGATGATCTTCATTCTGAAGAGTAATCATTGTCGTTTTCAATTGAACTTATATATAAGTTTTGATTTCCAGCGGATGTTAAGGAACTTTTCCTTCAACCTAATAGTAACTTTAAGTTTTGGTTGGTGTAGTCGTTGAGAGTTTCTTGGTGAGTTTCAGGCGAGACTGCGCTATCTGATAGTTCTTCATCAGAAGAATCTGGGGACGAAAGTGGTTCATATGTGAATCTTGAGCGACAACAACATAATCTCCTTGGTATTTTTTCCAGTTTAGCATATCTGCGATTGACCATGTGGTTTGATGATTCCACATGGTGATGTTCATTGTCCAACAATTTCAGAATCGTATGAGCAAGTTCCCTTGGAGTCTAGTGGCTCTCCTGTCCATCACAGTTCGCGGTCATCTCATTCTGAGGTAGTTTTTCTTCTTCTCATGAAACAGAGTGGGCCTTGGATATTCCTACGATGAAGTTTCTGTTTTTGCAGAACACCAAAGTGTTGTAATGTTAAGGTCGACGATAATAAAGGAGAGCGAGAATACTGTTCCGATATAGAGCTTGTTGAAGGACTTGACGAAGAGGTGGACAGTCTGCCGGATGTCAGTAGAACATGAAAGATTTACACGTCTTATTTTACCGCGTAGTAGTGAAAAATGAAAGAAGAATCTGATCTTTTACAATGATTTTCCCTTATCTCTGCCATCTGCCTTCTGATTTCACTTCATATTCAAACATTCCTCCGATGATTCTTTTCAATAGGGTTTATATAATCGGTGCTAGATTATGTTCAGCTTGAATTCATTTGAATATTGTCTAAATAAAACAGCATAAAGACGTCGAAGTACTTTTGCTGACTAATACGATGATATTTCTTTATTTTCTACTCAGAAAATGACAGCAATTCAATGTGTGCAAAAGATTTGGAAGAGGTTTTATGCTTGTTCCATACGGCTGTTTGCATCGCCGAAGTCGAAAACGAAGCTAGTGAACTTAGTTTTATCAAGAGACGTTGGAATTTATCGGATCTTCGACACATGATGTCGGGATTCGCCGTAATGAATACTGCAAAGTTATTCAACAAGTATACAATGTTCACATTGTTGCTATACAATAATCCATCATCTCACTTGTATCGACCCGGTGCCAACAACGTCTACGCTTGTCGCTGTTGCGTTCAGCAGAAGGTGGATTGGCTTTGCTTGGTCTACGAGCCTGAAAGTATCACCATAGTAAGTACCGTCCGTGACAAGTGTTTGCTTGAGACAACGCTCTGATTTCAATATGCCTGATCGTTTTTTCCAGCCATTCATGTGAATGTGAATGAAAATGTGCGGCCGCGTATGTGAAGTGTGATTTTTGTACTTTGACTAGAAATTGTTTCTCCGATTGCGAAGAGACTGCAGATCAATTGACTGATTCTGATACTAGGAGATTTTCTCTGCACGGTCATGTGCTTTTCGTGCTTCTAACAATTGTAGCAGTTGATTTGCGCCGGCGATGTGAAACATAATTTTGTTTTGAATTTTATAGAGTTCTTAAAGGGTCTTCTCTAGAAACCGGCCACGCACAGCGCTAGCCAAAGATTTACGCTTTCGAATGATAACTAACACTCTCGATGAAAACTTCTTGTCGAGCGTAGGAGATTGGAGGCTTGAAAATCTGTGGATACCAAACGGAAAAGAGCTGCTTTTTTCGCCTCCTCTACTACAATCATAGCGGTTTTATGGGCCTTCTGATCAGCAACCTGCCTACTTTCCAAACTCGTCTATTAAGTTGAGTTCTTGATCCAGATACACATGACTGTGGTAATCAGAGATATTGTCCCTTCGAGCGATGATAGGGAGGGCATCAGAGGAAAGTCCTTTTTCAGAACATCGTCCTTCCGGATAATTTTCCGTTAGACTCACCCCTTTTTTCAGGCGCTTGGAAAAAACCTAGCTTATCCTTTTCAGGTAATTCTATCTGATAGCGAAAATCTCGAAAGATTTCAGCAACGAATTTGAAATCATCATTTATTTGACCGCCGATTGCGGTGTTATGATGTTTAGATAAACCCAATGATGTAGAGTGGTGTGCAAAAACGTTTGCGTCAGCCGGGATTTGAACCCAGATTCTCACTCTTTACACGAGCATGTGCTAAATCGTTGCACCACCGACGCTCGCAAAAAGTCAGATCTGGGTTCAAATCCCGGCTGACGCAAACGTTTTTGCACACCACTCTAGATCATAGGGTTTATCTAAACAATGAATTTGGTTTTTTGAAAAAGACATCTTTATGTTCGATAGCGATAGAAATAAAATCACGCTACATATTTAAGCAATTTTCGCTGGGCAGAACTTTCCCGTCTGAACTTTCAATGGTCAATCGATAGTGTCGATCAAAACAAATCAATAGAATGATCGATAATCAATCGATATAGTCGATGAGAAGATCACCGTTGAAGTTAGTAGTTGCCCAAAACTCTTAACTTTTATTCTTTTAGCATTTTCTTTGAACCGTCATCACACTCCGAAATCACTTTATTTGACCGCCTAGTGCAATGTTATAATGTTACTATAAACCAAATGATGATGTAGAGTGGCGTGCAAAAACATTTGCGTCAGCCGGGATTTGAACCCAGATCCTACTCTTTCCGCGAGCATGTGCTAAACCGTTGCACCACCAACGCTCGTTTCGCTTTCGTCATCACACTGTTTTTTTCACTGTGCGGATCCGAGTACTTCTAGCATTCAATTCCTTTCTCATCTCTCCTTGAACGAGTCTTCTTGCGCAATCTAGAGGATAGCCTGGCTGGTGGCGTTGTTGTTGACTGCCGGAGAGAGTTGTGGGGAAGGGGATGGAACTCAACTCCACGCGCGCGGCGACGAGCACCACAACCACTGGGCTACGGCGCACCCGGAAAAAAAACCTTGTAACGAAAAACAAACTACCGTACTTGAGGGCACAAAATTTAAAAGTGGCGTAGGAGCGCGTTTGTTGTGCTTTCTGACGTAAGCTTTCGCAGACATTGCTCATCATTTTCCTTCTCTTCCTCCTCTATTTTGTTCCCTTTCTTTTCTTCCCATTTTTCTTTTTCTCTCCTCCTTCCCCTTTTTCACTCTCCTTTTCTTTTCCGTCTTTTTTCTTCTGCAATTTACATCTATTTATATCTGTATTTTATGAACCCAATGATGTAGAGTGGTGTGCAAAAACGTTTGCGTCAGCCAGGATTTGAACCCAGATCTTACTCTTTCCGGAAGCATATGCTAAACCGTTGCACGTCTGTAATTTATTTCTTTTTTAATCTCCTATTATTCTTTCCACAGTCTTAGCATGTTCCATAGTTTTCTGATTGTTATGATGTTTTCTATATTTCTAAGAGAATTGAGTGGTGAGCAAAAACGCGGCCTCAGGCGGGATTCGAACCCGCGTTTCATCTTATCCGGGGACGCGTGCTCTACCACTACACTACTGAGGAACATTTGCTCGACCACTCATTCTTCAACATCTCAATGATAGCTATCAGCCACCAACCTTTGACAGGTTTGGTCGGGTTTGCAATTTCGCTTTATAAATCCCGTTAAGCTGACAGCTATTCTAATTACTGATACTCGAAATTGAAAGTATTTTTAATGCATTTCGCACTGTTATGATGTTTTTATGAGTTACTCTTTTTATGAGTTAGGAGTTATCCTATCCGGTGTGATGTTATGAGTTTTTCTGATTCTCAATACTCCAGTCGCTTTGAGAATTGGTGGCTTATGATCTCATTTATTGCTGCTTTTCAGATATCAGCGGCTGCGTATTGTCAGTGGATTAGTTTACGACGAGCATGGAGATTTCTAAGGAATTGGAGGAACACCGAAGGACATTCGCCGCCACGTTACGCAAAAAGCAAGTCTCTGATTGGTTCCTATTTTCTGCTGTAAGTCGCCTTCCTTCCCGGCACAGGAAATCTTATGGATTTGGCGTACTTGTCCATCCACCTGTCACACCTGTCGTCCCGTTGATCGTCGAGCGACTCGAGCGGGTACCAGCAACACTTCCATCTTTCCCTTCGGCGTGCAGGAGTAGTCCAGTGGGTCTTCCTCGCTCTAGGGATCCGCTGAGAATCATATTCATATCTCAAGATAATTTCAAAAAAGAATGCTTTTAGCCTAAACGAAGTTGGTACGCCAGGGCCATACACCGGTGTTTCGGAGATTCGTCCTCCTCGTCAGTGACCCCCGCCCCCCATTAAGCCCTGCATTGTAGCAACGAGGGAGGCGTATGTGGTATGTGGTGATGGCATACTGTACAATAACACTGGTCCATCACCACTTTCAGTCGATTTATTTGGCTGGTAGACCAAAATCAATCCATGTGATCGACTGTTTTTAAAACCTCGTAATGAACATTCAAAATAATTCCAAAAAAAAAAGAATGTTTTTAGCCTAAACGAAGTTGGTACGGCGTACAGTCTCCTTGCTACAGTGCAGGGCTTAATGTGGGGCGGGGGTCACTGACGAGGAGGCCGAAACCTCCGGAACACCGATGTATAACCCTGGCGTACCAACCTCGTTTAGGCTTAAAGCATTCTTTTTTGAAATTATTTTGAATGTTTTTTTGCGAGGTTTAAAAAACAGTCGATCTGATGAATCATATTCAAATCGCTCATAGATTGGAAGAGTCAAATTAAGCGCTCATTGGTCGCCTTCACGTTAGAGCTCTGAAGTTTTGAAAGCCGAAGGTCTGAAAACTACCAAGAGGCTTTTGTCATCAGAAACACCTGACTTGTCACACCAATGTGGAATCGCACTGGCCTTAGGCAGCCGATAACTTGCTTCCGAAAATGCAAAACTCTGCAGAAAAGCGACAAAAATTTTTAGAGAGAGAGAGAAGAACAATAATTACGGCGGAAGCCAGAAAAAGCAATTGCGAAGCTCACCGTTTATTACATCAAGATGATTGCACTCCAACGCCCTGGCGGAACAGTTACAGCTTCCAAGAAAGCGACAGACAAAACCATCCACCACCTACGTCCACTTACCGTCACAGAAATAACGGGAATAAACTTGTCTTTTCATCACCTGTGTCACCTGTCGTCCCGTTGACCGTCGAGTGATTCGAGCGAGTGCCAGCAACACTTCCATTTTTTCCCCACGCGTGCCAGAGTAGCCCAGTGGGTAGGGTCCTCGTCTAGGGATTCGCTGAGCATCATGTCTTTCTTCTAGAGCTTTTGTGAAGAAACCACGGACCAAGGGTCGGTGGTCTTGTCCATTATGAGGCGACAAGTGCAAAACCTATCTCGTTCGCTGGACAGGAACTCTTCATGGAAGTGTTAGTGATCATTCTCAAGCTGAGATTGCTGGCTACAGCCCCACGTCGCCAATTTCGAAAAGACCCTTTTATAATGCTGTAATATTCAAACAAAACTGTATCTCAGACGTGCATATTTATTGCCGGACAGATCTCTTTCCTTGGACTATTAGTAATCATTCGATAGCGCTATCGTTGCTGATTCCAACGCTGTGCTTATTTTCTGGAAAGAGCGTTTCTCCGCAGTGAAACAGAGAAAAGAAGTTGAATTCACATATGCGAACAAAAGAGGTGCCTTTGGCCAATTCGCGTGCCGCTGGCTAAGGCGGCACATGCGCTGACATGGTATTATCGATTTTCGAGAAGATGAACGACGTGTAGAGAAGCACTGCGTCAGCTGTTCACGTGGCTGTCCCACTTTGCCGCACGTGGACTGCCCAAAGAGCCCTTCGTGCGCACATGTGAATATAACTTATTTCCCCTGTTGCATTGCATAGAAACGGTCTTTTCAGAAAATACGCGCAGCGATGGAATTACGAATCATGACGCTCTCGAATGATTACTAATAGTCCCAGAGAACGGCTCTGTCCGGCATGCGCGTATGGGACGCGAGGAATTTCCTTCTGTAACAACGTCAAAAAAAGATTTTATCGAAAACCGCCCAATGGTGCTCTAGCCAGAGCTCTAAGCTTTCGAATGACTGTTAATTCTCTTATGAAAAGTTTCTGTCAAGCGAATGAGTTTGCTTATTCATTTGTCGCCTCAGAATGAAAAGGTAGCGGATGTAGATCTGACCTGTCCTTTTGAGGACCATGAAGGTCCTTTTGGTGCTCAGCGCGCGGCGTCAAGTCTAACTCAGTGCTGTAGTGGCAGCGCATCTCGTGGGAAGCAGGCAGACTGCCAAACATGCGTGCACAGACATGCAGATGCCACCTTTGTTACTGCCGCGCAAGCGACGGCACCGCGCCACCTGCCTACCCACGCCGGTCCTCAATGGGCTATATCGAATTTCTATTTTTATCGCTTAAAGCAGTGGGATGGTGTTTGAATATACATTGTGGAGATTGAGTGGTATACATACATTTAACCTTAGGCGGAAGTTGAACCCGCGTCATACCATACCGAAGGCTTGTCTAACCGCCACACCACCGAGGCCATCGCCTTGCAACCATTTTTTCTTCGATATGAACTATTGCGCTTTTGGTATGAGCTGAACGTGGGTTCAGCGACCGCCTGAGGTTGATTTTTGTAAATCACTCAATTTTTTGAGACGTAGCTTTGATCATCGCGGTTACTGGAAGTGGAAGCGTACATATTAGAATAGGTCTAAATAAGGACTTTTCATTTCAGGGCTTTTAGCGGTGCTATGATGTTATCAATATATCCAATGATGTCGAATGATATGCAAGACTTTGACGTCAAGCGAGATTCGAACCAGCACCTCACTTTCCGCGGGCCGCATTCTTAACCGGTTCCACTACCGACCCCTGCTTTGTCACTAATCTTTCAGCGCTGCAACCCATCAATCTGTCACTAATTGACCCTCAACGGTTTGGCCAGGTAGTCGATATCAACATTCAGCCCACCAACGCCGACAAATGGAGGTGGGTGCAACTGGTTAACCACACGCCCCTGGAAAAGGTGACTAGGGGTTCGAGTCCCGCCTGATGTCAAAGTTTTGCATATCACCTAACATCGTTTGGGTATTTATAAAAGCTTATGGACTGTCAAAATTTCTTCATAATCTTCTTCCTACCTCCCCACAAAGCTAGAATAAAGTTTGATAAAGAGTTGTTTGTGCAATCAAAACAATGGAATATTGAAATACTAGGTCTCCGAAAGAGAGTCCGGCTTTTATACGTGCACCAGACTTAAGAAACGCTATAAACATAACGAAGGCACGTGGGGGAAATGTGCCGCATTGGTTAGATTTACTTGCCCGTTCACATCTACGATGGTTCGATCCCACGCCGATGGTACACCAGGCCTTCCATCCTTTCGAAGTCGGCGTATTGCTAGCGCGAGTCATTGTAGAGGCTAAATACGCGTTCAGTCACCTCGAACGGTGCCTGATGAAGTCAAATGGATGGCTGTTCCCTGATGAATTGGTCAGCGTTCAGAGCTTTATCCTTCTTCTACAGAAGAATATAAGACTGAAAGGTGATCTCAACAGTATCTGATGATCTACCAAAAATGATCACCATAGAAGTTTCTATAGTGATTACCAGTAAACCCGCTATGAAGGTAAAATAACGGGTAGTCACTCTGAAGGTGAAACCTAGTTTTTCCTTCATCTGTTCAGACCGCTAAGGAGGCTTTCACAGAGGAAAGTAAGACATAGAATTGCTGTTTCTCGAGTTACCGCATGTCTATTGAAAGTCTGGTGAATGGCTTTGCCTGACAGAAAAGCTACGAAAAGGTAGATCAAAAGTTGACCGTCTTTGAGGATACGGCATGCATTTGACTTCCAAGTGTCGTTCAGGGTAATTGAATGCATATGTGGCCTTTTCAGTGAGTGCAGGAAGCCTATTCCTGAATGAAGTTAGTATTGCTATACTCCGGACAAGTCGAGTAACTAATTGGCTGACCCCGGGAGGATGAGAGTCTTGGTGAGCGTTGTACGCAGAATCGAAGCATCGACCACGTATGTGGTGCGGGTTAGCTGTACAATGCGCCATACCCGCCATGATCATTGTGGACAGCAAACTGCTACAATATTGAATTATTCACTTTATTATGTTACAAGTGGCCTTCAGATTGTGTATCCAGTCGGCCTAACGAGCAGATCGTAAAGGTGGTAATACATTTCATTAACATCCGCAATCGTATTTGTGGATATTCGGATTTTCCTTCCTTCAAAAAGTTTTGACTAGTTGACTTCCGTGGACCCATAGGCGTGTCCAACGACCCCACCTCCTCTTCCCCTATTGGACGCCGACCACAGCTACTTTTCGTTGCAGGACCCGCAGCTAAGTATTGGAATGCTTTGCTTGCGGTTTGCACTGGCGTTTTGGCTGCTGTTTCTTGATTAAAGACCCTATCTGCATATAGTAAATTAGGAAGCAGCAATCAGTACGCCAGCGTAGACCCCATGCAAATCATTCCAAAATTTATCTGCGGCTTCTGCTACAAAAATTAGCTGTAGTCGGCTTTCACTCGGAGCAAAGGAGGTGGTTTCGTTGGACACGCCCCTGGACCCACGGAAGTCAACCGGTTGGCTTTTTCAGTGACCGCATTCAATATCAGTAGAGTTTGGTTCATATGTAACCTTTTAGGTCAATTCCCCATTCTTCGCTGGATGTCGCCTCCGAAACACTGCAATTTCTAAGGAAAGTTGTCGTCTACGAGAAATACGAGACGATTGTGTAAGTTTCAAATTTAGTATCATCGTCATTAGTTGTGGTGGATTTTTACTGTGATCTTTTTCGGTTGAGGATGTTTTCACTTGATGGAATTTCTCGTTTGAATTCGATTTTTGTTAAGAGAATTTCATTTAGTGAATTGCTGAGATGTCTTGAAATCACACGGCAGATGGATTTGTGCAGTGGAGCCCACAGAGCTGGTGATTCGTAACGTTGTCATGATGGTTACAAAACTCGCTCGTGATGAGAATTTCCGGCTAATTATGGGTTGGTTTCTTTACGATAAATAACAGGTTTTAATAAACGGTTACTAAAGAAGGAATTGTAGCACTGAAATTGGAAACTTCCCGCTTAGAATCGGGAGTTTTGCATATCACTCGGCATTCTTGTTTAGCAAAGCTTTATCAAAGTCTCAAGGCGAAAGCCTCAACATAATGTCTCCTTGCTCATGGCGATTGTATCGCAGGAGAGCCCGTATCGGCCTTTGATTCATTGAACAAGTTATGGACCAAAAACGACGATAAAAATGGGGCTGCGAGTGGAAAGAAACTCAAAAAAGGACTTTTACAGGCAATAAATGAGGTATCTCTTCGATAGATTTGATATTAATCTAAGCCTATTCAAGGTTCGGTAGGTCAGGAGCTTTCGTATGATTTGATGGCTTTTCTCACCTCATCAGATCTTAAGTAAGCCACTAACATACCGAAGCTCGAAAAGGCTCAAGACAATCTGTCAGAGTATATCGAAATTCTACGACGAAGCTTTTGAAACGCTTGATTTGAAGGCAATGAGGTAATTGTGTTGCGAAGGGCCTCGTTTCTTTCGAATGAAGTTCAAGTCGTCGGCGAAGTTCTTTCAATCCTCATTCTGGTTTTATTGAGTTTAAGGTCGTATCTGAAATGAGTTACTGTTGTGAAAACATTTGCACTCGAGCCACGGACCTCATTAGCCCACAGGACGTCCTAATAGTTCACAACCATGCCGGCTCAGCCACCTGGTCTGCGTTTCTTGATGCTGCTCGAAAAACTCGAAAACGAAGTGTGGGTTTGTTTTTGGAAATCTTCCTAATGTAGAAATCGTTTAGCGCTTTCTTCTGCGTTGATTTCTCTTCTAAGAATCCTTATAAAGCTTGTGCAAGGTTACATGCTTTTGAAAAGCGATGGCTAACGTTCCAGCGACTTCGGCTTCTTCAGAGCAACTAAACTACCTACCTGGGAGAGGTGTCTGACATGTTCTTACACGCTTAGGATAAATCGAATGACTTTAGATAGGTCAATGAATAATTATACAGAGGTCCCGGTGAGAGGTGATAATAAAAACAAATAAGTAATGAAATGATCAAAGGTACTTGCTCACAATGTGTAACAACTTACCGCTGACTTTTTCCACGTAGGTATTATGTGTACAAATATGATTGTGTCGTTTTTTTTTGCTTTTGAAATCAAAAATAGAAACATACGAAATCTTATTTCTTTTGGAAAGTACGTTGAAAGCGTTATTTATTTACATATTTTTATATACAAGATATTTTACACGATGGTTTTAAGTGACTTTAGAGATAACGACGTGTTTATATGAAAAATCCTTTTTTTTCAGTTTACTCGTTTGTAATCTAAATTTAGTAATTTCAAGTGCTAATCCGACGGTGGAATGTCGAGAGAGTAAAGCGGGTAAGATATATCCTCCTAAGGCCTCCCATCTCAGCTCTTTAATGACGTTTTTGATCGGTATTCCAACATGAAGTCAAGGTTTGTCATGTAGCAAAATTGCAAAGTTCATGCAGTTTTGGTTTTTTTTTATAATGATTTTTGCAATGAATCTACATGACCTAGGAATCTTTCAATTGTGTATTTTCTTGCGAACGTTCTAATATATTACGTGGTTAGTTTATATAATGTTATTTATTTAAGGTTAGTAATTTTAAGTGAGTTAGATAGAAATTTAAGTTTTTTAAGCGGTAGTGCGACGTTTAAAACTTTTTTTGTGTTGCATTTTTTATTACCCTGGGGGTTGTTGCTGTTATTAATGGTGCATATAATTTTTCTTCATGCAACTGGTAGGACTTCTAGTTTGTGTTTGTTGGGTTTTAGTGTATATTCTACCATAATTAGTGGTTATGTTAGAAAGTCTAAGTATGAATTATTGGTGCTTCGCAGTCTAGGAGTCAAAGGGTGTCGTACGAAATTGCCTTTTCGATTTATTTGTTGTCAATTATATTGAGTTTGGGGATGTACTGAAAGAATTTTGGCAGATTTTCTAAATTATCTTTAGAGGTTGAGCAATAATTGAGAGCAATCATTAACTACTTAAATTTTTTGGCTCATGTATGATCGTTTTTTTTTAAGTTTGAGATTTAAAAGTTTAGTTGTTAAGCTGTAAAAATAGATATATATTTGGTATATAAGGTAAGGGTATTTCATTTTGTTTTTGTCAAATGTTTGTAATAAAAGTTTTCAAAAGGTTGTCAATGGCTAGTGTAATGGTTTTATTAATGTAAGGTGGAACTCGCTTTAAGTCCCATTAATCTTGTTAGCTTCTTCACTAGCCTCTTGCCCCTATGCGCCGTTTGCGCATGAGTAGTAAGCGGATTTGTTCCCACGACAACTTCATTACAAATTAAGTATAAGCAAGCTGTATAACAAAATCGCAAGAAAATGCGCAATTGAATGATGTCAAAATCTAGCAATCTCAATTACTATTGAATAATAGAGCGCATGAGGCGCAGTGGTTAGAGGTGCTCCGCGTGGCACATGAGGTCAGTGGTTCGATCTCATGCTCATGGCTCACCAAGCCATCCATCCCCTCCGTAGTTGGTAAAATGGTTCCAGACTGGTTTCAGACTTGTCTGGAAGGATTAACACCACTGACTCGGTTCAGTGGGGAGACCTCCACGAGTCATTGTAAAGGCCAAATATGCATTCAATCATCTCAAATGAAGTTAAAAATTGAAGGCCATTGCATGGCGCATCTGTTAGGGAATGACCAACGTTGAAAGCGTTATCCTTTTGTTGATTAACTAATCTGCAAATTAAAGCTCTCGCAAATACCGTTTTTCGAGTATAAAAGTCGTCATCTTCAAGGTCGTGTGAAAACCATTACATTTTTTGTACTTTAAATATATAGATAAACTGCGTTTTAAACGCACTTTCAATGAGAAAAAGAAGATTCGCTTGTTTTATTTTTACTTTTATTGCAGCAAAAAAAAAAAAACGGCGGAGTCATATCTGTTAATAATTTAGCAGCTTTGAGGAATTCCAATTCTCTGGAACATTAGCCATCGTTTTTTGAAGAAGATATAGACTTCGTGCAAGCTTTATATACAAGAAGAACTGCTAGTGCAATGATTTACTTTTCAGTAGCGGGATTTTGTAGAAGTGCCGACCCTCGACTTATTTATTAACCGGTATTTAAGATGATGATCGTCGTTCACAAGAGCGAGTGCGACGCCACACCGGATTTTGCATCACCTATACAGTTGTATGATGTTGGAACGAGAATGTGTGAAGCCACTAAGGTCAGTGGGAATCATTAGGAAGCTGACAAGTTCGAGTTACATCTACGCTTTGGTAGACAGAGGTCATTTTGTTCTTATGGTGCCGTTGATGAGTTAATATGAGGTTACATACGGTCGACACGAATTCATTTTATTTGACGGCTTTTTGCAATAGTATGCTGTTGGAAATATATATCCGACAATGTTGAGTGATGTGCAGAATTTTGAAGCTTGGTCAGGAGTTGAACCCGCATCTCACCCTTTTTGGATGTGTGTACTAATCAGTTGCAATACTGAAGCTGCTTTTGTTTTAAGAGAGGGTGAGACAGAGGTCGATTACCGTTCGAGGTCAAAGTTTTGGATATTATTCAATATCATCAGACTGATACGAAATTATGAATGGTTTTTTTTCACTTTTGAGCGTTTGGGTGCGCTTGGCACCTTAGACCATCAGTCAAAACTCCATTCGCTTCAAGGAGTTGGAGCACCCATATGCTGTACACGTGAGACGTTTGATAGATATTCACTCACTTTTGACAGAGCTAATACGACTCCCAAGAATCTTTGGTTGTAGAAGATTGAGTTGATTGCGACGGTAGTTTATCGATCACTTAAAGCGATTCCCAAACGACGTTCGACTCTCGTTACTCAGTTAGAGTTTTTGTTCTTCGTTTTGGAGAAATCTTCAGATTTTCAGTGTTACTCCGATAACTAGTGATTTCCTCTACAAGCTCACATGCTTTGGTCCATGTATAAATCCTGCGCGCGAATAACTCTGAGGTGAAACGTGAGCTTCTTACAGCTCTCATAGCGCTTCAAGAAGATCTCTCTAAAAGCAGTTGTGGTTTCAGAAACTCCAAGATTTATGCAGTCAGAGAGTTACTGAACTTTCATTGAAAGGTCATCCAAAGGCTTTAGCCGGACAAAGAATTTGCGCCAAGTATGATGTGCGATTTGTTCACGCCGTCACTTGAGCAGTGTCCTTCGTTACTAGCGATTTTTCTTGAGCAAATGTCCGTTGAAGATATGATCTGGAAAACAAATTGACGTCTTCGAATTTCTTCCACGTAGCTTTCAAGAAAGGTACACGCGATGTTTTTGAGTGTTGGTCCCTGTCTTCCTGAAAATAGAAACTATTATCGGAGTATAATAGTGATTGAAACGGACAACTTCTATCGCACTTTTCTTCATGCTTGGTCAACATGGTCGGACGTATCATCGAATGGACGATATTTTGGTCCAATCGCTTCTTACAGATGAAAAGAAATATTCTCGATTTTAGCTCGACTGGTATTTGATGGAACAGCTTCATACGGTAGGAGTCAAGAATTAAATGTTTTGAAAACGTCGCTCATGTTTTCGGCAACTTCTTGATCTCAGCCGTCTGGAATTTTCCAAGTATCAGATGAATATCTGGATAGTTCATCATTTATGAAATAATGTTTTCGTTGTCATTGGATAGACGAGTTGATGTTTTTTTCCACGATCAATGAATCTTTTCAAGTTGACTGCCAGGTGATATGAAGTACCTTGATGGTTGTGAACTGCAGCGATGCTTCACATTCTCTTCAGTCATGAGTTGATTTGAATAATGGTCACTTCACTAGTCCGTCATTTCGGATTCTGTCAATTAGCGAGGCTCCAAGGTAGAAATGGTGGCATCTATGTGGTGGTTTACTTATTTCTGACAGGAGCCTATGCATCTTCTTATCTTCGTTTACGTCATGGAGAGGTCTTTATTCGAATGTCGAACACATCCCGTTCCTTAGAAGCAGCCCTTAAATTTCAGCATATTCTTATGAATTTACAGGGGTGAAACATTAAGGACGCTGCAGTACACGCCATTATATGGAATACAAGATGCACTTGACACATATGCGTTTTCACTACAACCGATTTACGGATCCGTTACCGCCCGCATTATGTCTCAGATGTCAAACGTACAAGAGGAATATCGCCGATCCGAGGGTCCGCTTACTTCAGGAAAAACTTAAAAGAAAGATACGACGCTCAACGAATCCTACAGCGAGTGCACTCACTGGACTACTTATGCATCTCATGGGGAAAAGTGGAAGTTTTACTGGTGCTTGCTCTGGTCAGTCGTCCATCAACGGGGCGATAGGTGATACGAGCGATACGTGCAGTAGGTAAATGTCAATCGGAGCAGTAGAAACACGAAGTCCACTGAAGCTACAGATGGGAAACTCATGGTAATTTTTGTTCCGTCTCTATTCTCAATTGGACACCTACTAGCGTGCTACATAAGCCCGAGACTGATTATGACTGAGTAAAAGGTGTGAATACAAGAAATGAAGAACCGACAACTCAGTAATTGTTACCGATGAGCAGAGTACTCATTTTGAATTCGCATTCTTTTTCTGAGTGAATTTATAGACTGGTATGACGATATTTCGTTCTCCAAGGGAAATGACTTTTTTGATATTCGTGATTTCTTCATGGTTGTTCGCAGATATTAGTATACCCAGTGACAAAATCCTTCTGGACCTTTTACGACAAAACAGTAGTTATTTTTTTCATAGAAGTTCTCTTCTTTTATTTATCCAAATATGTTCTCTTATCGAATTAAGTCTCAATAGTTTATGATTTTGGGTGCTGTTACCTGGTGCCGCTGTATTTCCCGATGGTTCATGTCTGGTACCAGCTGGTGGCTTATTAATCTGCCTATCTGCTCAACGGCATAATGTTCCCGTATACGTGCTGGTCGCCTTCTATAAGGTTTGTTTTCAACAAAATTATAAGGAGGCGTTGCGTCTCAATTTCCTAATGGAAGTCGGAGCAAGAATTCGTACATCACAAATCTATATTGTTTAGATAACTCCATTCTTTGTGCCCGACGAGAAGATGGTGAATCTGAATAAAGCTCCCGGACTTCCATTTTCTCACGCGGCTTCGTTTGCTGGTCTTGTCGAGGTGGTTCGACCGACTTATGATGTTATTCCAGCATCCCTTGTGACTCTTTATGTCTCTAATTCGGCGTCTATCCTGCCATCTCACGTCTACAGGTATAGTGGAGTTTTGAAATGAAAATTTAAGAACATTCTCAAAGTTTTCGGTTCCGCGTGTATCTTGTGATATGTTGAAGTCCACGCCTTGTCTGGACATATGGGAGCGCACTGTAACAGTTGCGCGCCGCGATAACATCTGGTATTCTTTTGATAAACTTGTTTGGTATTTTATTCTTTATCTCGATAAAAATAAAGTAGTCAAGTAAGTCACATCTACGGTGAATACTTTATAATAAGGATAAATACAAAGTGGTTTTCAGCCCGTATGTTTCATTATTATACATTAACGATTATCAGCTTTGCAATATCCTGCGAAGAATTTATATCCTATAGCAGTATGCAATGTATAAGCTTCTCCCAACGATATATGCAAATACTTCCGAAAAGGATTTGGATTTGCAATCTGTAGCCGCATCGTAATATAAATTTCATTTTTGATCAGCAATTATTTTCGAAGTCCCTTCAGTTATACTCACTTTTCCACTGGTCGCAAAACCTTCTTTGGTGACGGTAAAACTATAAATATCGTCAGAAATTAAAGAAAAAAGTTGCCCTATAACAGACCACATGCGTGGCTCAAGATATCATTATCAAACATATTGAGTTTTGAGCGTGGTGTTAAAAAAACACTAGAAACAAAAGGCATGATATCATCCGAAAACTATAACATTGTCATTTGACCGCTCCGTGTACTAGGCGAAAAATTAGCGAGAGGAAAGGTTGTATTTTTGATGTACATTTTGTTTTGAAGTTTATGCTAGAATTCGATGTTTTAGTTTTTTCACTATATTGCTCAGCTCTAAGAGAATTAAAAAGAAGTCTATCAGGCTTCATAGTTAGACCTTCTATTATCCTTCCTTCTGTTTTTCAATAATTATCATTATAATTGAAAATCTGGTGATCATGTGGTACTTTCAGATTGATTGGAGATTACTACCATCCTGAGGACGTTGCTGACTGTTGAAGGAATCTCATGCAGCTTTCACCTCGCTTTATTTTTGTTGGTTAATTTTGCTTGAAACTGGTCCAATGAATCCAACTCGATTCATGTTCTGTGCTTTGTCAGTTGTTTCCATGTGATGAAGCATTGTCCACCTAATGGTTAATGAAATGTATGGGTACTCTAGATTGTCATTCATCGTTGATCTAGCGTGCTAGGTTTGATTTGCTGCTGTTGTTTCTCTCTAAAAATTTACGAATAAAGGTGCTTGGAAGGATCAAAGACGACAGTGCAACGATCGTTTTCTTTCAAGGAGGGAGGACGAGGATGGGGAAAATGTGTTAAATCAGGCCTATTGATTACAACTTCTTGATTTCACTTGGTGAAGCATGAACTATGGCGAGTCGCTTTCCGGGCAGTTTCCTTCTTGAGAGGGTTAATGAAATGCATTAGCGCCTTACGGTTAGCGAGGCTTTCATGCTCATCTCCGTTATCCGGACCACACTAGGACAAAAAAGGCAAATGAGTACTATCTCTAGTCGATCTTTGCCCCTGCAGTAGAAAAAAAAAGCCTCATGACAAGGTTGCTGTCGAGAAACCAGTGTGTAAATGAAAATATGAGAGCTGTTCTTCCATATGAAATTATGGCAGTTTCCAACGCGAACAACTCTTCCATATCGTTACTGCGACAGAAGTCTACGTTTTGATCTAGATTTTGTACGTACTTGATCTTAGTCCGAGCAATACATTTAGTTATGATGTTTAGTGGATAAATTAGTTGATATTCACCCTAATTTTCTAATAAAACCCTCACGTAAATTATGAGTACCAGTATAAAATCGGTTTCCCATTATAGATAGACCAAGTGATGCAGAGGGGGGTGTACAACTTTTGCGTCAGCTAGGACTTGAACCCGCATTTCACTTTGGCCGGGGTTTGAGTCCTTTCTGACGCAAAAGGTTTGCTCATCACTCTACATCATCATCTACATCTGTAATATCATGCCACCGCCAAAAGCGCTTAACCAAGAAAAATTTTAGTTTATACCCATCCAATACCCAACAGCAGTCAGCGTGATTGCATTCAGTGTCGATACCGACTACATGGACCAGACCGTCGTCGGTTGCTTGCTGACAGATAGATGCGCCGTAACGTACAAGCAAAACAGGCGTGGGGTGATCAACGTGTTAGACACGCACTCCCTGATAAAGTGATATGCGGGTTCGAGTCCTAGCTGTCGCAAAAGTTTTTCACATCACTCTACATCACAGTATATCTATGACATCATCACCTGTCGTCCCGTTGATCGTCGAGTAACTCGAGCGGCCACCAGCAGCACTTCCATTTTTCTCTACCGCGTGCAATAGGAGCCCAGTGGATCTTCCTTGCTCTGAGGATTCGTTGAACATCATATCTTTCTTATAGGCCTTTCGTGAAAACGTCGGACCACCTGTAGAGCGTTTGATATCCCGAGAAAATCACTTGGCAAGGCCCTCGTCCATCGGTTGTGGTGAAAGCGCGTCACGTGTCCGGCCCACCTTATTTTCGATATCCTGGCGTGTACGGCGTCTTTGATAATCGATTCTTGACGTAGAGCGGAACTTCAGATCCTTTCTCTCATTTGCAGAATACGGGATATTCATAGCATCGACCTTTCGACTGTGCTTTCAATAAAGCCAAGTGATTTTTCATCCTGCTTACCTAAGGACCACGTTTTTGCTGCATACGTAAGGGCAGGGATAATCGTCGAGTAGAAAAGGTGGGCACGAAGTCGGATGTTCTTTGCAGTCGATTTAATGGATTAGTTTTCGTTAGATTTAGTTGAAGACCAATCTCTCCACAGGCGTCATCGAAATCGGTCAACATTCGTTTTGCTTGGCTGATGTTTGGTGTTATGAGGACGATATTGCCAGCAAAGCAAAGATCATTTGATCGTCGAACGTCAATGTTCACTCCCATATCGTCTCATTCTAATGTTCGCATGACGTTTTGTGGGGGTGGCAGTGGACAGTTCTGGCGAAGTTGTATCGCCTTGTAGAACTCCTCTCCTTACGTCGGTGGAGATATGCCTGTATAATGAAGATACTTTGGTCGTGAAATATTCATAAAGCTCAATAAGGATCACTATATACCGACTAAGGACGCCCTGGTTATCCAGAGCCTCTAAACCGCTTCTGTTTCCAATGGATCAGAAGGCTTTCTTCAAATCCATGAAAGTGAGGCAGTGGATGTGGTCTATGGTATTAATTCCTTTCCAGAACCCTGCTTGTTCGCATGGCTGTCCTTTGTCCAGTGATCTGGCAATCCTGTTGAGGATGACTCCAGTGAAGATTTTATAGACAACGGACAGCAAGCTGGTTGGGCGACAATTACCTATGTTGTGAAGGTCTCCCTTTTTGGGCAACAACTCGGTCTTGCTGATCTTCCATTGAATGGGAACTTTACATTCTGACATAGCGAGTGAAGAGCCAAGCCATGGTGTTGACGAGAACTGGCGATAGGTTCCTCAGGTGTTGTGGTCTAATCCCGTTTGAACCGGGTGTTGTTCTGTTCTTCACCGACAGTATAACATGTCGCATTTCGAAAGGAAAAACCGATGGAACGATAGATTCATTCTCTTCCAGTTTATATAACGGTAAGAGCACGTCATAGACAGCGTGAAAAGGATGGCGTCTTCTCGTCTCAGCTAGGCCCATGACGTCGTACCTTATCCTTCTCGATTGAATCAGTAGATCTTCTACAGCGGATTCGTGAGTAAGTGTTCTTGCATTTTAGCTACAGATCCTCATTCCGTTTTGATTTTGGCAACCTAGATTGGCACTGAGATTTTAGCAGCCTCTCCGTACTCGTCCTACTTGGCGCTGCCGTACCGTGGGCTCCTTTCGGGGTCAGGAGAGTGAGCCCATATTTGTTGCTATTTTTAGCAATTTGTCACCCAAAGTATAGCTTGTTAGGCTGTGAACGTGGGGGCTGGGTACTCACGAGTAGCTTGCCAGTCGGTCTCGAAGGAGGGCAAGGAGTTTACTTGTTGGGAGCAACTCCTACCCGCTTCCCATGCACTTCCCAGCCGTTTGATTGCAGGCTTTTGGCCGACTTGACTTGTAGAAATGGTGTTTTGTCGAATCAGCGCTGCAAAAGCAGGGATTTCATCCCCTGAATTCACCTGTCTGTGAAAAGCGCACGGTCGTTTTTGATTTGCGTTCAGTTCCCCTATGCATCACCTGGAGACGCGCCAAGTGCCCTAGCGGCTAAGGGGACGAAAGTCCTGAAAGAATGAGTCCGGATCATCATCATACTCTCTACAAATTTGAGCATCGCAAAATGGTCCTAATTGCTAGCAGCCCCTTCATAATCATTTAAGCGCTCTTTCATGGTTATAAAAATCATCGTGAGTTTAACTGGGATTCCGTAGTAGAACTAATCGTTTGCATGGCTTCAACTTGTATTTTGTTGGAAAATGTGTTCACTCTGATGTTTATACCTTGACAAATAATGTGTGCTTGACCTGAGATGTATTATTTGAAAGTCGTCTCCACGTTGAAAAACTTCGTCTCACTATATTAATTGATGGTTGCCTTCAAGTACTGTGTTGCGCAAATCTCTGGAGTCTTGAGATAGCCGCAACACAGATCGGTAGCTGTAGGATTCTCGTTGGCATACTATCGCGTTCAATGAAGTAAATATACGAAGCCCATGTACTATATTCATTGCAACCCACTTTTGAATCTTCCAGAGACAAAAACTTTCTTAATTTTCTTTTATATTTAGTAGTTATTCAATAGCTTGAATTCCATTTACTTCATTCATACATGTTTTTTTTTAGTTTTTTTGGCATTAGGATGGAACAAATGAAAACCGATCTCAATCGCTGTAGAGGAACTCTTCATAGGAGTCTAGTGACCATTCGAAAACTGAGATTTGAGGATACAACTCCACGTCGCCGGTTTTTGAAAACACCCTCTTTTAACGTTGTGGCATAGAGATCAAAAATTATGTTCCACACTCGCTTTTCGCCTTCACTTCTATCACGCGTTTATATCGCAGGAAGCCAAAAAGCTTATCAATGTGTAGAGAAATTTTCTTAGTATCTTGATCAATGTTTCATCTGAAGTTTATTTCGAAACGGAGGAGAAATTCCTAATCGAATAACAATATATCGACCGTTGTGCGTAGCCCCGTCCCTGCCACGGCCGTCGCGATGTCGAAGAGCCCGCAAACAACCTGCCGGAAATGTAAAACTCAATCTTATTTTCTCTTTTAGACCGTATTTCTGGAAAATGAACACATCACTTGAATTAGAAAACATTATGCTATCAGATGATAATTGATAGTCTAAAGAAAGAGCTCGGTCCGGCGAGGTTTGAAGCGCAAATTAAAGGACCCGGAACATATCAAAAGATTAAAAGTTTTTCGAAAAGCAAGCATATTGTTGAGTTCTTTGAAATCTTGTGTTATAGTTTGAGTACTAGCACTGTGAGGAAGGAGTTTTGTCTAGCGAAATATAAGCAAGATAAGAGAAAAAAATAAGTGGATTTATGAGACATGATTTTGATTTTGAATGTTACAATGTTATAAAGGAGTGCTTTAGAAATCGGCGACGTGGCTCTAGCCACAAGTCTTAGCATTTTAAAGGTTACTAACACATGCATGAAAAGTTTTTTTCCAGCGAATGAGATCGATGCTCAAATTTCCGCTTAGCGCGGTAAGTGGACGGTTCCTTAAAAAGACTCTTTTATAACGCTGTAAAATTCAAAACTAGCACATGATCTCTCAGTTCAATTATCACTTTATTAGAAGGTCGAAAAGCACATGATCATGCAGAGGAAATCTTTTAGCATCAAAGGCAGGCGTTTGTACTGGAGTTTCTTCAAAAGCGGAGAAACAATTCCTAATCAAATTACAAAATTGCACTTCACTTAGGCACCATTGATCGATGATCGCGCCGTCTCCCATGCCTCCCCAGCTCCTAGCTTGTAAATGGCCAAGTATATTTGTTCGCGTATGTGACTCAATCTTATTTTCCCTGCTACACTGCTCAGAAACAGTCTTTTTAGGAAATAGGCACAGTGCTGGAATTCTCAAATTTAACGCTATCGAATCATTAGTAATAGCTTAAAGATAACGCCCTGTCTTGCAAGAAAAACGCGTGTGTGAAACAGCGATGTTTTTCTTTCGTTGGAGCGTTATAGTAGAAACTTTTTCGAGAAACGGCAAAGTAACGCACTAGCCAGTGTCTTAAACTTTCGAATGATTATTTTTTCATGGCTTGAGTCTGTGCATTGAACGGTCTTACAACGAGCTACTAGTAGTTATCTGAAAGCATGTATTCCAAAAATTCTTCACAAGAGTTAGAAGATTACATTTCGCGCCTGGGCGCAATCTCCATAACGGATTTGTTTGGCAACATGAAATCACTTCAAAAGGCTTATACCCATACAACAAAAACAGGTTTCTTCTACTACTATAATACAAAAGAGCCCAAAAATTCCAATGAAACAATGGAAAAAGTGCCAAAAAAATGATGAAAACTGCGCACTTTCGAGGCGGCTCTGAAGTTGCTCAGTGCGGCACGAATTGAAAGAAGCGTAATCATGTGTGCCGTAGATGAAGCGTAATTTAATTGCTGCTACAGCACACTTCTTCTATCGACCGCATAGACCCGCTCAAAATGATGTAATCTGAAAAGGATATAGCTTGGTTTGAGCTTTAGGTCTAGTGGTATACAGGCACCTGTTTCGTCCTATTGGGACTCATCGGTGCCGCCCTCTCTCGGTTCAGCCGATCCCCTGAGGTCAAGTAATCATCTATGAAGAAATCACCCCAAATCAGGTGATTTCTCACCTGACATTGTGGTGAGCGGCAGTCAAGTACGTAGCTGTTATAATGATTCACACCTCTTCTGAATATGGTGCTGATGAGCCTCAATGGGACTAAACAGGCGCCTGTATACCACTGGACCTAAAGCTGAAAATAAGTTATATCCTACAGCACACTGTCAAGGCCTTTTGAGAAATCAAATACAATGGCGAAATCGCCAAGATATGAGCTATCGAACTACTGTGCGAAAAAAGACATGTTCTCAAAAGGTTGGAAGGTGCGTTGCGATAAATCGTATAGTGCCCAAGTCAGAGTCATAATGTTACACAGTCTATCACCACACAATACAAATCATACTGCTATGATGGCTTCTCAAAGTCAATCGTCCAAACTGAGTGGTAAACAGCTCGTGAAAGGTTTTTTGAGAGCACCATTAACCTATAAGGAAGATACGGAATCTTTGGGAGGTCACTGTACTCTCATTGCATTGCATTGATTACCTCAACTCGTGACTTAGTTTGTTTTGAAAAATAAGTTATTGAAAACGTGCCCCCTCCTCTACCCCCTTCCATAATACCACCTAGAAATGTGCTTTTTCAACCGTTCTGTTTATCATAAATAAATCTTGTTATGATGCTTCTTTCACAATGTTGACAATAGGCACTATTTGGAACGAAGCACGGGAATTACACTAGGGAGGCAAGAAAGTTCTGAGGCACTTGTAAAAAACTGGAACTTTATGCATGAATTTTAAACAGAAATATTGATAATCATGCTCCAAAATTAGGGCCATCGTTTCCCACGACTTTCTGCCATCGGTCCGCCAAGTTTCGGATCTGGTCGAAGTATCATTCCTTCGCGGTTCATCTTGCAAAGCAGCAATCAAATCTTCGTTCCACTTTTTCGACGCCCCCAATGAGGCTTGTCTTGTAGGTCAATATCTCCGGTATTCAAGCGTTGAAACCAGCGTTCAGCGGCGGATTTGCTTATTGTGCCTTTATCTCTAACTTCATTGATTTCATCGCTTACAGCTCGCTGTGAAGACCTACAATAATGATGCAACAAAACACGAACTTCGATTGTATCATTGGACATGGCGGAGGCTTATAACAAAGCCAAAATAAAGACGAATAATATCTAGGCCTCCAGTGAGAAAATCTCATGTAAGGATATGCATAAGAGTTATTTCATGGTTATCAAAGCGCCTCAGGACTTTCATTCCAAGTACCTAGTAAAAAACGTAGATCCCAGTAAATATATGAAGCGCTCATGAAGAGTTCTCATCAACTCAACAAATGCTTGATAGCTTCCATGAACACCTGGACAAAACAGTGTAAGGCCACAAAAAATCCTTACATATAGGATAAATACCCTTTTCGACTGAATAGCTCTTAACGTCCCAAATCTTTCGATACTGCAAAATTATCATCAGCGAAGAAATAGCGGTTTGATAAGGCCACTACTTCTTATCAAAAAAATTTAGCTCAGCTGTCGATAACTCGTTTGAGAACGTAAATCGGACTACTTAAGTACGGTAACCGATCACCACCATTTACGCCATCGTGCTGTTGTTGATGGCGTCTACACTAGGCATTGGCGGTTCAGATAAAATTTATACCAACAAATATCCAAGCTGTTTTTTCGAAAATATCGTTTATGATGTATTTGGAGAAAGCATTATTTGTGGACGACGGATTGCTCTTAGCACTTTATTGACATTCAGTGCCATATGGTTAGCGCTATACATTACGACTTTTAATTAGAAATTGATCTCCGTGAAATGAAGAGACGAAGTTTCAATTATCATGCAGGTCATCCGATTTGCGAGTTCTATATAATTTTCCAATTCTTTCAAGAATTTCGTTGAATGTTTGACCTCGTCAATTCTTCCTCAAATATGGGAAACTCTTTGAATACACCACACCTGTCTTATACAGTGACTCTCAGGGTTTCTGACTCACATTCTAGCCCAGATTCCATTTTGAATTCATTGAAAATCTTCGCCAACCTCCGGTCAACACAGTAGAGGTAGCGCTTGAAATTTGTGTAAATTATTTACTATTACTTTTACAGAATATCTGTTTCTTGAATTACGTACTACGTATTTAAGTTGTCATCCATTCTGTCACACTTTCAGCAGTTACTACGTTCTTCGTCCATATACTGAATGCGATTATGAGCGAATCAAGATGATGATATCAGTTCGAGTAACATGTGGTGGTGGTTGAATTATGTTTGATGTTTCTCACATAATTGACAACGCAGTTTTCGTATGCCTCACATAGTGCAGACGCTGTTCCCTACGACTCTCGGCACTTTCTTTTTGTTGCTACGCCTGCTATTTGTTTTGTTCCTCTAGTTTTTGATTGCCACACGCTTGCTATTGGTTTACGAAAGAAATGATTTTGCACACTTCTGATAGTCTCGAACGTTACTGATTCGTTTTTCAGATTCTTGTAAAAACTCTTAAACAGAAATCTCTCAATCAAAAGATACTCATGAATTCAGCTGTTCCCATTTCCTGCATATGAAGAAGCGCAGAGGAGCTCCGTCTCTAACCGCACTGCACTGATATGTTTTCGATGAAAATAAGCTATGAATAATTATATACAATCTAATGAATTAGAGCTGTGTAATCCACTGAACTGAAAACGAGCGGTTTACTTTCAAATAATTCACTTACTTCAGTCACGTTTAGAGAAATATACGTTCAAAAAGTTACGAATGTGACAATACAGCTTCAGCTGATGTGATGGCTTTTGTGAAAGAAGAAAGCAGTTTGTCAATTTCATTCAATATACTGTTGACAAATGTGTTAGGTCTTCTCATTATCTCTTTCACATTTCAACATGTTGTTAGACTGATTGCTAATTATTTGAAAAAATCAGTAAGTTAAGAGCATAATCACCATCATGATCCAGGATATGTAACCATTAGCTGGTTGAATACTGGATCATTCCTTCCACAAAAATCAAGACTGTCGAACAAAAGATTCGGTGAAGTCACTTTTCAGCTGGATGCGGCCTTTGAACTTTTTTGCCCGCAGAGCGCTTGAAGCCGAAGATGTGGTAAAGCGATGGAGCAATATCATGGTTACACAGTAGATGTGGTACCATGGTCCAGCTCAGTTCCTATGAAAGGGGTGAGTCAAGTTTGCATTGTAAGGTTGTACGTTACCCTGAAGAAGCCGGCACTGAGTCGTTTCGGACGCTTCTGTCGCATTATTGCGGCCAACTTCCGAAGTCCTTCTTCGTCGGTCATTGGTATTGATCGTCTGCTTGCTAAAGAGCAGTTCACTGAGAGCATGATCTTTCGAGTGCGGAACTTAGGCCTTGGTTGAGCTGAGGGGTCTTGCCACGAGGTAGCCAGTAGACATGGCACGTGTTATTCTCGTAGTAGACCCAGGACTCCTCCCTAGTGATGGTCAGCTTGAAAAAGTTCTGCTTGTGCACTTGCAGTAGAAGATTTTCGCGAATGGTCAAGCGTGCATTTCAGTTGCGATTGGTCAACGAAAGAGGTGCAAATAAAGCCAACATTTTACGATGGCTCATTTCATTTGTATTATAAGTGAAGTTGCTATAGCCATATTCAAGTGTCAGTAGCACATTCTAATCATAGTCCTTTGGCAGTAATCTGACCTGAGATAGAAAAAATGGGTAGAAATTAGTATGAATGAAAGCATGGAATAATGCAATATTTCACAGGTAAGAAGCTAAATACTGCACTATTGTACTGAAGAGCGCATGTGGCGCAGTGCTTAGAGGTGCTTGCATCGCACACGAGGTCAATGGTTCGGTCTCGCGCTAGTGGCTCAACAAGTCATCCATTCTTGGGAGTTGGTAAATTGGTATTAGGCTGTCCTCAGACTTGTGTGGGAGGAACAGCACTGACTCGGCTCAGCGAGAGGTCACCGCGTGTCATTGTAGAAGCCAGATATGCATTCAATCACCTCCAACGAAGTTAAAAATTTAAAACGAATGCATGACGCAATCCTCAGGAATTGATGAACGCCGAGAGCTTTATCCTTTAACCTTTTCATTGTACCGAAGAGGTGGAAATAGTGGAATGGTTAGTAATTCAAACTACCAGTATGCAAGGCATTGGTTAGATCCCTGGCTCAGCAATCTCCTGCAATCACGGAGAAACGTCTTCACTCAAGATGTCTTTGAGACTGTGCGAAGATGTGACGCGACCAGTAATCTTGGACACTTATATAGAGGAAGAAAGTTTCAAAAAGCACACACAACGACTTAGAAGATGTTCGAATTCTTGTAGACGATGAATACGAGGAAACGCATCGAGTACAGGAAGTCTGAGCTCCTTCAATAGATGTGGAAGACAACTTACACAAAGAAATATACACAAAGAAATAAACCAGACACATGAATCATGTTGTCACCTGACACCTGTTGTTCCTTTAATTATCGAGTGACTCGAGCGGATACAAGCAACACTTCCATTATTCCCTATCGTGTTCAAGAGTAGCACAATGGTTCCTACTCGCTTTGAGGATTCGCTGCACATCATATCTTTCTTCTATACCTTTCGTGAAGAAATCGGACCAAGGGATCGGTGGTCTTCCCGTAGAGCGCTTGATCTCCCGAATAATCCAGGCGGTAACGGCTGTCGTCCATCGGTTGTCGTTAAAGCGCAGCAGTGTCCGGCCCACCTTATTTTCGATATCCTGGCGCGTAAAACGGCGTCTCTGATTTTCGATCGCTGACGTAGGTCGGAACTTCGGATCCTCTCTCATTTTCGAGATACGGGTTACTCCTAGCATCGACCTTGCGACTGCGCGTTTAATAACGCCAAGTGATCTTATCCTGCTTACGTATCGACCACGTTTCTGCTGCACACGTTGGGGCAGGAATAATCGTCGAGTCGAAAAGGAGGGCACGGAGCCGGATGTTCTTTGTCCCCTTCACTTCATCTTCGATGCTCTTAAACGTTTCTCAAGTCGATCGTTTCCTCCTACTTAAGTTTCAAGCTAGATCGATCATCGTGTTCATTTCACGACTTAGATAGACGTAACTAAAGCATGCAAAGATTTTTGTTCCGTTGAGCGTAAATGAGGCATTCGCCACCCATCCGTTCCTCACGAACATCGTTTTCGTTAGATATAGTTCAAGACCAATCTTTCCACAGGCGTTGTCGAAATCGGTCAACATTCGTTCCGCTTGGCTGATGTTTAATGTTATGAGGATGATATCGTCAACAAAGCGAAGGTGGTTTCATCGCCGAACGTCAATGTTCTTTCCAATATCGTCCCATTCTAATGTACTCATGATGTTTTGAAAGGTGGCAGTGAATAATTTTGGCAAGATCGTATAATCTTGTGGAATCCCTCTTCGTACGTCAATGGTGATATTGTTGTAGAATGGAGACATTTCGGTTGTGAAATCTTTATCAAGCCTATGGAGAATCATTATGTACCGAGTAAGGACCCTTGGTTATCCACAGCCTCTATAATCGCTTTTGTTCCCACTGAATCAAAGGCTTTCTTCAGATCGATGCAGGTGAAACAGAACGGTATTTTGTACTCTCGTAGAACTCAATGAGTCTTGTAATCGTGTGGATGTGGTCTATGGTACTAAATCCTTTTCGGAACCCTGCTTTTGCGCATGGTTGCCTTTCGTCCAGTGTTCTGTCAGTCCTGTTTAGGATGACTCGAGTGAAGACTGGGCGACAACTGCTTATGTCGTAAAGGTCTCAATTCTAAACAACACAATCTTGCTGGTTTTCCATTGAATGGGAACCTTGCATTTCAACGGCAGCGAGTGAAGTGTCAAGCCGAGCCAGCGTCTTAATGAGAACTAACGGCAGGTTCTTCAGATGTTGTGGTCTGATCCTGTCAGGACCGGGCGTTGTTCTGTTCTCTGGCCACGACAGTGCATGTCATATTTTGGAAGGGAGAACCGGTGGAGCGACAGATTTATTTCTTTTAATTTATTAGACGGTAAGAGGACATGGCCAGCGAAAAGATTCAAGTAGTATCGGTGGATGAACGTATCAGCTCGAGTGTCTGCGGAGACAAGCGCTTCTTCGTAACTTTAGGACTTTGAGCTTTCATAGCGTTAACATGAGAATAATCAACGAGCCGGTCGTATTCTTCGTCAATGTCGTCGGCAGCGGTATCTTCCAGAGAGCCGACTAATGACTTGAATACATCCCAGTTTTGATAGTTCTGTGGCGTCGTTGTTTGAATTTAGCGGCTTTCTCTCTTTTTTAGCGAAAAACGGAAAGTTGCGCGAAGGAGACAATAGTCTTACCCCGTGTGAAACTTAGAAATAACAGCGACGTCGGTCAGCCACTACCTTCGATTTACTAAGATGTGGTCTATTTCGTTATGGGTGCTCTCCATTAGGAGAATCCCACGTCCACCGTTGAAAGAGAGGCTTTCGGAATTGTGAGTTACCATGGATGGTTTGGGTCGCCATGATAAACTGACATAGCCCTTACCCTGTTCATTCCATTCTAGTCCGTCGGTCCCAATGTGACGTCCTTTAGAAGTTTTCTATGTCCAATTTTCTTGTTGAAATATTCAACAATGGACTTGAAGAACGTATGGTCTTCTCTGAAGAATTTTTCGAGGTCCATATAAACCGCTTCGGGTTCGTGTTCGTCACAGTTTGATGTTGGTGAGCAGGCAACGTAGTCAAAGCCGAACTCGTTTAAGATTTCGTATGCATCAAGAAACCAGTAGAAAGAAATTCACAGCCTAGTCACTCTGAGAAACCTCATCTCATTTACAGTTACATGAGAGAGGTCACCGGTCTTGGTAATGAGAGTGGTGACAGCGATAATGGTAGTGGTGAAATGACAAAGACTGTAGCAGTGAGTAATGTTCATAGATCGGATCGGTCAAAAAATTTCATTGTATTGCAATACGCAAAATCATTTTTG
Organism: Parelaphostrongylus tenuis; assembly: GCA_019055375.1. NCBI lineage: Eukaryota > Metazoa > Nematoda > Chromadorea > Rhabditida > Metastrongylidae > Parelaphostrongylus > Parelaphostrongylus tenuis. The sequence goes on from JAHQIW010003499.1 coordinate 49,034, forward strand.
ACAAACAAGCTTTGCTTTGTTAGTGTTTTCGCATAATTCTGTCGGGTGTGCTCTCCTCTGCCTATGTTTTCACGTTCATTTTCTCACGGTCTCAGTCTCTCAAACAGCTATCGTAACGACGGCGTCTCGTATCGTGAGAGTTAAGGCACTTATGCCAACGGAGACGCGGGAAGCACAACATTTTCGCACAGAGACGCATTTTCCCCTTCTCACGAGTGCAACCCAAACGGCGACGCGATGCCGCCTGCTCCTCAATGGTGCTCGTCAAAAGGATATTTCTCAAGAAAACGCTTCAAACAATAAAATACCGTACGCCTGGTAATCATTTCTTGAGCCATGCTTGCGGTCTATTATAGATCAACTTATAGAGCCCAATACACGTGTTATGGCCTTGACAGCCTCGTCAGTCGGGCAGTACTCTTCGTCTTCAGCCAATCGTCTCGGTCTGCGCCAGTTCCCCATAATCAGGCAGCGACAAACATTTTACACGATTCATTAAGTGAAATATTCACTGAATGGAAAGTGTACACTCGATTGCTCTTGGCCTCTATCGTCAAATATATAATACCTTTCGTTTCGAGTGCTTTCTTAAGGTCACGCTCAACTTCAAATATGCCTGATAATCATTTTTGAGCGGAGAGGAGGTTAAAGACGAAGGGTACTGCCCGATTGACCAGGCTGTCAGACCGAAACACGTGTATCGGTCTCTGCATGTTGCCCTATGACAGACCACATGCATAACTCGAAAATGATTATCAGGCATGTTGGAAGTCGAGCGTGGTCTTAAGAAAACACTCAAAACGAAAGGTAAGAAAGAGTAAAGCTTTCAGCCTAGCTATGCTATGCACATAATTCGTTAATATCTTGTAAATTATATTATTACAAAACAGTTTCCAGGTGGGAAAGAAATTAAATTAGTAACGAAAACAGTTATACATTGGATCGATGCTAGTAGGCTACTGGGCAATAGGATGTGGCAGCGTGATTGGTGATAGCTGTGGGACTGATCTCTAAACTCTGCGGCGATCGGTAACGAGCGCCCTACACAACGTTCTAGCCATCTGTTCTCGAGATTGCTAAGTGATGTGCACAAGCAGTATTTTGCGACGTTTGACAAGACGAAAAAACGACTCCAATGCTGTAAAAAGTGGGATCCGCGCAGTGCAAAAAAGCTGTGAGACAGATCAATACAAATTAATAGAAGTAAACTATGTGGCTAAACATCTCAATAAAAAAGTCCTTCCACTTTCTACTCTCAGTAGCTTCTTACACTGACAAGTTCTGTGAGATGGAGAAATCGCAAATCGGCGATATTAACCTCATGTCGACATCAGCCTGAAAACTTGCAATTAGGAATTCAAAAATGAGTGGCACTTCATTTTGTTATTCCAAGTGATCCAATGCTATATCTACCAGATAGAAATCAGCAGTTCCTGCATTTGATTTGTTTCCACGCAGTTATCCTTCTGATGTTCTTTAGACATCTCGCGTAAAGTTTTCAGCTCGTATCGATATCTCGTCTTTATTACGAATTTTATGAAGCGCTGGGCGAGCCGACTCTCCATGTAATTCCGAAGATAACTGAGGTGAGGCAATATTACGTTTTTGAATAACTCTATTACCTTCACAATACATAAGCATTTGTTTCAGAACGGAGAATTGCGATGTGAAAAGCAACATTAGAGGACAGATGCCTATAGCATATAGTAAAATGCACATCAAGTGATGCTGAACTTATCTGAGAAAAACATCCAGTAGACAAGTGGACGCGTTCACTGTTTATCTCGATCATTTCCATGAGCGATTTTAAACGATTTTGATGACGCAGGTTGAAACTCGGAAACGTTGTTGCTTCCAATATAGCTATTACATGGACGAGTCACAAAGAGATAAATGAAAAGAAAAATTTGTAAGGGCTAGCTGATAGGTATTCTGTGATTTTGCTTCGTATTATCAGTTGAACTTTTGTAAGCCAAGCGAACCTTTCAACATGTCGGCAATGGAGTAGGCGTCGAAATGAAGCGAGCCAGTGTGAATCCCAAGCACAGAAACGACTGTACGAGGGCACTTCTGTGAAAGTTTCATTTGATTGTTCTATTTGTTGTTGAAATCTTCCAAGCGATATTCATTACTCCTATCAATGTTTTCATCAAAATCCGTAAAAAACATGAAGTGCCCTTTGAATTATGGGGAAGTGAAATGGTAGCTACGATGTCATTGTTTTATGGAAAACATAGGGAACTATGGCAAATATGGCGAAATTTGGTCAACAATAGTACAATTATAGTATCGCGATACTGCTACTATAGCGGAAAAATGATGATTCTTTAATTCAATAACAACATCATTCTGATTGAAAAATTTCAGAGTTGGTGAGGAAACATCAAAGTACGGTGTTACATTAAGCTAATCCTTTCACGAGAAAAAAAATTGGTAAGCTCATCTGAGGAGCAACCTTGTTTATCAACATGTTCAAAAAGCGATTCAATATGTTCAGTATGATCAAAAATAATCGATCGCAGCGTTACGAAACAAAAAAAGTCTATTATATTTTCTACTCACAGATTTCTTAGCTCACGAATTTGTTACCTATTAAGCCAATGGAGATCACTAAATATCCGTTCTATGGACACTGAAGTGGTTGGCGAAATCAAGGACACTCTCATGATTAGCAAGTGCAGCAGTTTTTCCTCCGAATTACAACTTCGACGTGCCCCTCAGACAAAACATCTCAACAGTTAATTTTTATGAATCAACTTGGCAAAATAACTAGCGGCACAAGAATGAAGAAGGCGGACTTTTCTTTGATTAGCAATATTTCTATCTCGATATCGAAATGCTACTAAACTTTGCTGCCTTCATCGTTTCATTATCAAAAAAGAAGAGACTTGTTGCGTATCACGGAAGAACGCGAATCAACGCGGAACTGGGATGTTCCGCGATCACGCCACCAGGTGAAAGCATGAAGTCATCATAGCATGTAAAAATTCAATTTTGATTCGTATTGAAGTGTATGGATATGATGGAAAATCGCTCGGCAGTAATGCAACTTTGGCTGCTCCCCTTCTTGCTGTGGTGCGTTTATGTGTGCTTCGTACGTTCTCAACGATGAACATTAACTCCGATGCACATGATCAAAGCTATTGACCGGTACAATCTTTTCAGAACATTTCAGCTAATAAGAAATTTTATGAACTCTCACGAGCTGTCTTTTCTTTCAAAGCTCGAACGGAACTGACAAATCCTGTCTACATTAGTGACCGACGTTTCGACGACTTCTCCTTATGAAAGCAGTTTTGTTACGCTCAGTACTTCATTATTGTCACAATCTTGAGCATGACAAAACGACATTGAAGAAGGCGAAGTTACCAAAACGGCGGCCATCAAGTTGGGAATCATATACCGACATTGGGCAAAGTTTAAATAAAAGACACTTTTCGATATGGTACTTTTTTCATTTCACAGGCCAAGATTAAGTGAGAGGTCAGTCTTTAATCCTCTTGGCATTTGTAATCAAGTAAATCAGAAATGGCAACTGAGCATTTGATAGTTTTCTCCTCGAGCACAGATTTTTCCCTAGATTTCCGGTAGTCATTCGACAAATGAAGATTTGCTGTTTAGGAATGGGACTAGTTTCTGAAAAAGCTATCTAAGTGTGCTGCAGCAACGAGGAAAAAAATAACTTTTCAATTCCGGAGTGTATCACATTTGTCGCACTCGTGCCTGCTTAGCAGTTCTGTTAGCAAAGTTTTTTTGGCAGAGTTTAACTTATTCGATAGCTTGAAAAACAGCAAATGCAATACTGTGCTTTATTTCGAAAGACTTCCTTACTGCGGTGTAACACGGGTAGGGATTTGGTGACAATCACATTTGACGCACATGTCTTGCTCCGTCAGTGTCTGCACTTGGCTTTCGAAATTCTCAAGTAACGTAATATTTTCGAAATTCGGACCTTGTGAGGCCAAACTTATTTTTCGTTTCAAGTGTTTTCTTGAGACCACAGCTCAAATTTGAAAACTTTTCAAATTCGGCTTAGTCGGCTCGGCTTAAGTGATCAGTAAATCCTTTCACTGCTAGGCTGACTTGAGGTTTTTATAAATTCTGCTATTATAGTTAGATTTCGGCAGTTTCACCTCCAAAAAAATTATGACGATTCATATTGAGTGATTACAGTAGTTGTTCATCGCACTATGTTTATCACAGTAGCCACTACTTTGAGACCAATCGAGTAGAGTGGCCGAGTAAACCAGCGTCTTCAGCGTTGCCTTCTATACAGAACTTCAAAGACTTGATCATTAAACCGACACCTCAAGATGAATTGTCATAGCAGCGTATAAAAAAGTCGGTCGACAGTCGAGTGAGACCGTCTCGTTTAATGGTAACCGCCGAACAATGTTGTGTCACTGACATACCTTTTAAATGACAACGCTGGGAACGCTTTTTTATTCGTGCACTGTTCCACACTTTTCAGTTTGCCCCCCGTGCAACGTCTACGACCGTCAACATCGTACAATGAACAACTGCTGTGGGCACTCGTTTTGAATCATCGCAGTTCTGATGAAGACGAAATTGGCAAAATGTTCGCCATTCCTATATGTTTATGAAAGCAATGTTCATCAACAAGCAAGAAATGCGAATTTCTTGGCTTTCTTGGCCATTTCTTGAGATCACTTCGCGCAGAGCATTCTGAGTACTTGCAATTTCGGTTATTTGTCCACAATTTTTGATTCGTCTCAAAAAGTTTTTCTTATCTCAAATCTTTCCTTGCTCTCATACGCCACGCAATCTCCTCTACTCAATCATACAGTTTTGATGCGATTTCAGCACCCTATACAAAAAATTATTGAATCCAAGACCTAGATTGAAATTAGGAAGATTCATGTTATCAATTGGCTATCAAACCTTTGTTGAAAATCCATCTACAGATCCAATGTGAGAGGACAGAGCAATCCGAATGTGAAAAAATATTCTGCTCCTAGCTGACATAAACACGAAAAGAAGTCTTTCTTGGAAACCGAGCACTACTAAAATCTCCAAATTCAAGGCTTCGAAAATTACGAAATGTTCAACGGGAAACTTATTTTAGTGATAAAAGCATTGCCTCGAAAAAGTAAAAGTGATTACGGTTTTCAGATCTTTTCACCTGCGAAAGTGTTTTTATGCGTAAATGGTTGATTTTGCTCCAGCAGCCCTAAAATAGCTCCGTTTCATATTTTTTGTAAGAGCTCCTATAGTTCACTTGAAAAATGGAATTTCGCTCAGACAGACTAATTGCCGCTCAATCTAGTATCCTTGGCTTATGCAACTATCGTGCTGGTGTAGAACCTTTGATATCTAAGATTCGATTTCGCTTGCAGTTTCATGATTTTAATCCAAGTCAATCCTAAATGAGTAAAACTTGTATCACCTGTCGTCCGATTAATATAGAGTGGACATCAGTAAACCTTTGGTCTATCGCAGTCTATCGCGTGCACATGCCGCCCAGTGGGCACTTCTCGTCTTGATGACATGCAATATCTTCCATCTGAGCTTTTCGTCAATAAAGCAATCCATCTGATTGGCAATCTTTCTGTGGCGCCTTTGACGTCGAGGAAGCTACTTGATAATGGCTCTTGTTTATCAATTCCGTTAGAACACATTGTACTCTTCGCTCATTGCCAGTCCGAGCGTAAACGACGTCACTGATGTTCAAACGTTGACTTGGGATGTAACTTCGGATTCCTTTCCTCATTTAACTGCTTTGGCAACGCTCGGATATCCTTCTTCCTGCTCATCTATCGAAAAACTCTTCTAATGCATGTGTTGACACGTGGAAATCTGTAAATGCGAAACATGGGTAAGTAGTCGGGTGTTGTTTGTTCTCTTTACGACTAAACCACGAAGCTGAAAAGAGAAAAGTCTCGACGTTGATCACTCCATCTGGAATTGTCGTGCACTCGTTTACACTTAACATCGTTTTGAGCCGACCGAATGCATACCTGACCTTTACAGTGGGGTGCAATAAGATAGTCAGATTTGCAACAATCAGTCAAGCACTTCCAAAAGCTATAAATCTTAAATAGGCATAAAATCGCATGGTTAACAGCTTACTTTACATACAGTTTTGATGTTTTCTGCTTTTCATCGGATATCATGTGCCATAGAGACCGTCGTATCGAATAGTCTATATTTTACTTTATCATTCGATCTGACCAGCCGAACGAGCGATCTACCCATTCAAACTACTCACTACGAGAGAAACTTAGCCACATTCGACCATTTAATCTTCCAGAGTTAACATTTTGTTCCTTCTTTCTCATTTATCATACGTTGGTTAATTCTTATGCCTTTGTTTGTATTGTGAGCTCTCCCATTCCCACAGAACTTTACCAAGCTTCAGTTAAATCCTTATCCATCTCAAGTTTGTAGTTTGCCCTTTCTATACTTATTTTTTTAGTAACTATCTGTTAAGTGATCGTTCCTATGCTCATATTTACTTAGATGCAAGCTGGCTATTCATGTTTCGCTGGACTTCTCTTCTCATTCACATAGTAAGGCAGAGCGTCGAGATCTACAAATTCGTACGACATTATTACTATCAGCTGCACAGTTCGTGCAAGCTGCTAGATTGAGTCAACGCTACATACCTTACACCTTAATCATGGTATTGCATATAATTTTGTCTGTGCATAAAATATTACTTCGGTGTTGTTTTATCTGTGGTAATTGATAATAAAGAGATTTAATCAACCAAATTTGAGAAGTACAATTAGCTCAATCTGCTGAAATGAGTGGACTGGCCTTAATTCAACAGTTCATACATGATGGTTGATTAATTAAAACACAAGAGTTCGCTCAAGCCATTGGATTAGTACTTACAAGAGAGCCCAGTCAATCACAAACCCGCGTGGAAAATCAAAAGGAGAGCGACTCACGAAAGAGGTATGCACGTTTCATTCTACTACAAACGTTTCAACTAGTTTCATCAACCGCCTCATGGACATGCCATTCACTTCCCTGGCGGAACTCACCGAGGCTCAAGCTTAAAGTCACTTAAACGGCTCACTGAAGTATTATTGATTCCTACAACTATCTCTTTAACGCATAAAATTTATTTCTGAAGAAAAAACTTTGCCCTAGAAAACGTTGCCCTCGAGAATTAACCCCAAATGATTTGGAGACGGTAACTTCTATTTTGGAGACGGTAATTTCTATATAAGTTGCGGTGAGCTCAAATTTCACCTGTATCACCTGTCGTCCCGTTGATCGTCGAATGACTCGAGCGGGTACCAGCAACTCTTCCATTTTTCCCTATCGCGTGCAAGAGTAGCCCAGTGGGTCCTCCTCGCTCTAGGAATTCGCTGAGCATCATATCTTTCTTCCATCGCTTTCGTGAAGAAATCGGACCAACGGGTCTGTGGTCTTCCTTTAGAGCGCTTGAAGTCCCGAGGAATCCAGTCGGTAACGGCTCTCGTCCATCGGTTGTCGTTGAAGCGCATCACGTGTCCGGCCCACCTTATTTTCGATATCCTGGCGTGTAGAACGGCGTCTCTGATTTTCGATCGTTGACGTAGGACGGAACTTCGGATCTTTTCTCTCATCTGCGAAATACGGGATACTCCTAGCATCGACCTTTCGACTGCGCGTTCGATAACTCCAAGTGATCTTTCATCCTGCTTACGTAGCGACCAGGTTTCTGCTGCATACGTTAGGGCAGGGATAATTGTCGAGTCGAAAAGGTGGGCACGGAGTCGGATGTTCTTTGTCCTCTTCACTACATCTTCGATGCTCTTAAAGGTTCCCCAAGCCGCTCGTTTCCTCCTGCTCAACTCTGCGGCTAGGTCGTTCATCATGTTGATTTCACGACCTAGACAGATGTAACTGGAGCACTCGGAAATTGTCGTTCCGTTGAGCGTGAATGGGGAATTAGAGACCCATCCGTTCCTTATGAACATTGTTTTCGTTAGATTCAGTTGAAGACCGATCTTTCCACAGGCGTTATCGAAATCACTCAACATTCGTTCCGCTTGGCTGATGTTTGGTGTTATGTGAACGATATCGTCAGCAAAGCGAAGATGGTTTAATTGTCGACCGTCAATTTTCACTCCCATTTCGTCCCATTCTAATGTTCGCATGACGTTTTGCAGGGTGGCAGTGAATAGTTTTGGCGACATTGTATCGCCTTGTCGAACCCCTCTTCTTACGTCAATGGTGATATTGTTGTAGAATGGAGATATTCTGGTCGTGAAATCTTTATAAAGCTCACGAAGGATCGTTATGTACCGAGTAGGGACGCCCTGGTTATCCAGAGCCTCTATAACCGCTTCTGTTTCCACTGAATCAAAGGCTTTTTTCAGATCGATAAAAGTGAGACAGAGTGGTTGTTTGTACTCTCGCGAAACTTCAATGAGTCTTGTGATCGTGTGGATGTGGTCCATGGTACTAAATCCTTTTCTGAACCCTGCTTGTTCGCATGGCTGTCCTTCGTCCAGTGTTCTGTCAATCCTGTTCAGGATGACTCGAGTAAAGAGTTTATAGACAACGGACAGCAAGCAGATTGGGCGATAATTGCCTATGTCGTGAAGGTCTCCCTTTTTGAACAACAATACGGTCTTGCTGGTTTTCCATTGAATAGGGACCTTGCATTCTGACAGGTAGCGAGTGAAGAGCCGAGCCAGGGTGTAGATGAGAACTGGCGGCAGGTTCTTCAGGTGTTCTGATCTAATCCTGTCTGGACCGGGTGTTGTTCTGTTCTTCACCGACGATATAGCATGTCGGATTTCGGAAGGAAGGACCGGTGGAACGACATATTCGTCCTCTTTCAATTTATATGACGGTAAGAGAACATGGCTAGCGAAGAGATCCGAGTAGTATTGGTGGATGATTTTCTCCATAGCCCTTCTGGAAGCTGTAAGTGTCCCGTCAAGGTATCGGAGTGCAATCATTTTGGTCTTATAGTTGGCAAAGCCTCGCTGTGCTTCGCGAATGCTCTTCCCAGCTTCTGCAGCTTCTGCCATAACTGCTGCTCTTCTCTCTTTAAGGTCTTCTTTTATCGCTTCTCTGCATCGTTTCGCAAGTTCGGACGTAAGGTTTCGGCTGCCTGCAGCTCGTGCGATTCCATGTTGACGTATCAGCTCGAGTGTCTGCGGAGACAAGCGTCTCTTCGTGACCTTAGGACTCTCGGCTTTTATAGCGCTAACGTGAAGATATTCAGCGAGTCGATCGTATTCTTCGTCGATGTTGTCGACTAATGGTTTGAATACATCCCAGTTTATGGTAGTTCTGGGACTTCGTTGTTTGAATTTAGCGGCTTTCTCTCCTCTCCTCGAAAATCGGAACGTTGCGCGAAGGAGGCGATGGTCTGATCCCGTGTAGAACCTGAGAACAACAGCGACGTCGGTCAGGCAAAGCCTTCGATTTACTATGATGTGATCTATTTCGTTATGGTACTCTCCATTGGGAGACTCCCACGCCCATCGCTGTGAGAGAGGCTTTTGGAATTGCGAGTTACCATGGATGGTTTGGGTCGTCATAATAAACTCGGATAGCCTTTCACCCTGTTCATTCCATTCTAGTCCGTGGGTCTCTATGTGCCGTTCTTCAGACGTTCTTCTAGGTCCAATTTTTGCGTTAAAATCTCCGACAATGACCTTGAAGAATGTATGATCTTCTCTGAAGAATTTTTCGAGGTCCATATAGAACGCTTCGACTTCGTCTTCGTCATAGCTTGATGTTGGTGCGTAAGCAACGAAGATGGTCAAAGCCGGCATAGAACCACATCGTTTCAACCGTAATCGTCCGATGCGGGTTGTTAGTTGTTTCGAACGAATCAATGTTCACGGTCAAATTCGATTTGACGAGGACGCCAACGCCACCGACACCTCTGCGATCGCATGTTCCAAGGAACAGTTCTTCTCCGGTGTCATAGACAGCGTGAAAAGGATGGCGCCTTCTCGTCTCAGCCAGGCCAATGACGTCGTACCTTATTCTTCTTGCTTGAATCAAAAGATCTTCTACTGCGGATTCGTGAGCAAGGGTTCTTGCGTTGTAGGTACAGATACGACGAGCTCAAATTTATACA
>JAHQIW010003500.1:0-73323 GCA_019055375.1 Parelaphostrongylus tenuis
TCTTATACATATCTTCCTTTTCTTATACAACTATTGCTATAAATATTATTTTCGAGAGGAATTTCTTTACGGTAATTCTTATGACAAGTAGGATGTAGCAAAGGTTTGTAGCCGATGTACTATATTTATGTGGTGGTTCAGTGGATTTGTAATGTATTGTGAAGGTTCAGTGGTTTATACGGGTTATAACAAACAATAGGATGTAACCAAACAATGGCGTGGTACCAAACAATGTGGTAGAACCAAACAACCTACAGTATACATGCATTACTAAAATGATAATATAATAATAATATATATATGATCACGACATATCGTTGTGCTAACATATGCGTGAGTCAATATGGGTGACCGACTGATGAGGAGTATCGAGGACAGTGTTATGGCAAGTGGTGTTATTGTAGCTGGACGGTGTTATTGTAAGTGATGATGTTATCGTAAGTGATGATGTTATCGTACGTGATCATGTTATTGCATTTGACATTGTTATGACAAGTGACAATGCTGTTGTAATTGACGATGTTATTGTAATTGACGATGTTTCGTAATTGTCGAAGCATGACTAAGCGGCGGAGCCCATTTGGGAATGCTATGTTCGCCCTCAAGTAGAACACCGACGGCGGGATCCAGTGGGTGAGTATATAGTGTTAGCAGTGGGATCGCTAGTGATTAGATATGGGCAGAATCCCTAAATCGCGGTGATGGAGCATAGCCAAAGTGAGTTTGCTCCGCCACGGAAGTACTATGTTCCGCTCACAAATCTATTGAATTCATCTGAGTTTATGAATGCAACCTTATGAAAGTAATTAGTTACAAGACAACGAGGTTGTGTAGAGAGAGCAATAATGGATCGACAATGTACTGAGGTGAGGTGGTCCGGGTGATGTCAGACGACCGTACGGATGATGACCCGCGATCGAACTGACTGTTGAGGTTGGTGGCAGCAGGGTGAGGTCCTCGTCACTTGGACCATTTCTGTCTAAGGTCCTCGAACCTCTGCGATACCACCTGCTCTCTAAGGTCGTGGACCATCTGCACTGCCTAAATTATCATGTAATTCCCGAAAAGATAGCAAAACTCCGTTGGGAGGTTTGCTATATAGGATAAGCAGTGCTGTTAGAATGTGTATGAAATACAGTAAACGATAAGCATCTGCGCGCAAGACTCTCGAAGCATTCAGTGGATGAAACGCGCGGACTACAATGTGTTCGCATGAACAACACTTTGATGGAAGCAGAAAAACTGGTCTAATATCAAGTCAGACTTTCACAGGACTGAAAGACACAGCGTTGAGGAGCGCGACGTAGTAGTAAGAGCTCTGAGAGAAGTAGAAGACACGCCGGCGCAAAAACTCTTAAAAACTTTCGGGTAAACCTCAAATGTCCAAGAATGAAAACAAGAGGCGAATTTGAACATAACTTATGATATTTCACTTTATCTCAGATCCATTTCTATTTTTAGAAGGGCTAATTTTTCGCAATGTGATACGACACGCTGGTGACCTCTCATATAAGTAGCTAAGCGGTAGGTTACGATAGAACGGCTGAAATGCTGGATTGATTTTGCATCAGAGTTTCACTACGTATACGAAATATTTACGGAATACTTAAATATGATATGATATGATATATCAGCATATCTGAGCTCTGAAGAAAGCGAAACCATCAAAACGTTAGCCATCAATGATGATGTATGATTTACTAATCCATGCAAGTTTAATTCACAGAAAAGGACAATTCTTAAGAAATTTTGATCTCTCGTCTCGAGGACAACAAAAATCCGTTAAGCAAGCTGATTCAATTGTGATTCATGTAGACCATTTCTCCTTTTATCACGTTGCTAAAGTATAACTATAATAGATTTTGTATAATTGAACCTACCATTTCGCTTTGCCCTTACTCACGGTGCTGAAAAGACACGCGCAACGGCGGCAATTCCTCCACAGTGACGTTCAGAGCGTCCAACACCAGTTGTATTCGCACGCATCAGCTATGAAATTAAATATGATGCTAAAATACTGCAACATATCATAGTTAAACTTACATTAGCAAAAGGAAGCTTCTTTTGATCTCCATCGAACACATTATTCTTTGGCCACCCCTTGGGAGGCACTGACCACTCGGAAACTGCATAATCAACAGGCTCAGATGCGGAGATACTTGCATTGACACTAAACTCTACAAAACATTAGCTACAGTCTTAATTTGGCGCAATAGTACTTTACAAGAAATCCTTCCAGGAGTAATATTTATTGCAATCTTACAACTCGTGATTCATTCCGTTTGACAGTGGTATTTCCGCTGAACTCTGGTCACAATTTTCGATAGCCTTAGTAGCTAAATCCTCCAGTGAGCAATTCCATCCCTATAACGTTAGGTAATAGAGGCTACAGTTTTATTACTACTATTACTCTTGCTATTTTTATGATAATTATTTTGTCTAGTTCCACTGATATTTTGTAAAAAAAATTATCATTTTTACTGTGAACATCCTTGATAGTACTAATGATCATTCACTTTTGTTTTTTTTTTACTTCGACACAGCTTGTTATCACCAACTGATAGACAAATCTCAGCATTTCTAGTGTTTATATTGTTTTCTGCCATTCATCATTGACAGAGATCTTGAAACATTTCGTTAATTGCCTCCGCTCCGTCTCTTGGAATATCCCGTTTTTTTTTTTCTCTCTAATAATGTCGAAGATGGTTGGCCGAGGCTATACTCATTATAGTTTTTAGAGTAACCGGGCCAAGTCGTATGAGTACTCTATTGTTTGAAAGCAAAATAATGTCGTGGATGGGGATCGAACCAGGTTCTTGCTTACTGCTTTGCCGCCTGATCAGAGAGAGGAGCTTTCGCACAACTGCGCGAGAAATCCTAACGATAAAAACGGAGACTATACAACTCAGATACAATATACTTGATCTCTTGTAGATATTTAGTCTCCGAGTCAAAGATAATCTAAACAACAGCGGATGATGAGCAGGAAGAGGAAGATGAGAAGAACGAGAAGGCGGAGAAGAAAGGCATATACTCTGAATAGCGAGTGAAAATTCAGACAAGTACTCCTTCACACACAAATATGGCAGCAAGGCATGAGCGGAAAGGACTATGGGGTGGCGGCAAGAACCTTGGGAGAAGAATTGAAAACATCGACGCGGTGGAGCCTCGAAAAATTTCGGATACTTTGAAAATCTAGAAAAATAAAGAAGTTTTGAGAGTTTTGCACATGGCAGAGATAAATCACCTTATCTGCACTGACGTTCCAATTTGGATAGGTTTATAAATCGAAGTGTTCAATCACATATCGTGAGCTTTCCCAATATGACTAATCAAACGGATGGTTTGGTGTTGCAAGAAGACATTTTATTTAGTATTTTTGTTGAACTCTCACTAGATATACAGAATGCCATAAATAATAATTGCTACATTGACGCTCTGAACTCTGAGGAGCTCGAAGAGCCGGCGAGACCTTGGCCATTGATTGTGTACGAGGCATACCAATCTCGCGAAATTTTTTGAAAAATGACACTTCATAGGATATATGTGATTGACGAGAATTCTCTATATCTAATGGCTAATTTTTGACTATAGTATGATGCAGCAGACAAATCTACTGATGTTGAGCGATGTGCATAACTTTAACGTCTGTAGGGACTCGAACCGGTAATTTACCCTTTCCAAAACGACAGGTGCTGCTGGTTTAAAGGGTTAAGCACTCATGTTCGTAAAGGCTGAATTAGGAGTTCGATTCCCGTTCAACGTAAAGGATTTGCACATCACTCAGCACCATTGAATATACTGTAACATCATAACACTGCAAAAAGCGGTGAGATGAAAGGAATTCTTGTTTCTCACATTTATCCAGTGTCTGTCAGCGTAATTAGGATCAATGCCGATGTTGGCTTGTCAGGCCAAACTGTTAGTGGTTAACTGCTGACAGAATGGTGCGATACAGCGTAGAGAGAGGGGTGGTAAAGCAGGCGCCGGTTGTCGAGTGATTGTGTCATAACAGTAAAAGCAAACAATGACAATGACGATCATAAAAGTGATAGAGATGATGACAGTATTTTGTTTAACAGAATTTCAATAAACGTTCGACAGACAATAGCTCCTTTAAATGGAATAAAACGGTACGATTAATTGTATTTGAAATTTGATGAGGATGTAAAAACACATTCAAGCAATAATAAGGAAATGCTCAATAACGTTTGAACAAACAGCTTTTCAAGTGAAGTCGATTCAATAATAAAAGTGCAAAGCCACCAGCCTTTATAAAATAGACGGGAAACCGTTGTTCACTGTGCTCAGTGAGTGATGCTGTTGGCAAATCTAGTGTTTCTGTACGGCGCGGTTGGTTACTTTTGAAATGTTCTATTCTATTGGTTTCCGAATTAATGTAATACTCTATGCTTTCAGCTCTCACAATTTGGTCTGTGTCAGGTTCGCTATGCAGAACGTATGTACTACTATTGTCAAAACGATGATCCGCTAGATTAGAAGATGTCATAAATGTTATTCTAACAAAACTAAGTCAATCATGTTTGAGCGTTTGGATGTCGTGGCGAGCTGTTGAGGGATGGACATAGAACGATAATTCTTAGGCTGATTAACGCTTTGCGCGAGCGGCTTGCTGCAGGGAGTGTAGGTGTCGCCGCTCGAGCGAAACATATGACCACACTGGTATATTTCACTTTTACTCCTTCTCCTGTGCGTTCACATTTAGAAATCAGATGAGTTGAAACTTGTACAGAAAGATAGTGAAGAAATTGTCGCTTTTTTGACGGACAGCGAAGAAGTGATCATAATAATAATGATAACAATGATGAAAACCAACCTGTAAACTCAGTGTTGTTGAGTGATGTGCAAATCTTTGGGGTCAGGCAGGATTCAAACCAGCATTTCATCCCTCAGAAGAGGGCTTGCTTAACCAATCGACATCCGACGCCTGCTTTGCCACCCCTCTTCTACGCTTTATCGCACCATTCTGTCAGAAGTTAACCACTAACAGTTTGGCCTGACAAGCCAACATCGGCATTGATCCCAATTACGCTGACAGACACTGTATAAATGTGACAAACAAGAATTCCTTTCATCTCACCGCTTTTTGCAGTGTTATGATGTTACAGTATATTCAATGGTGCTGAATGATGTGCAAATCCTTTACGTTGGACGGGAATCGAACTCCTAATTCAGCCTTTACGAAGGCGAGTGCTTAACCCTTTAAACCAGCAGCACCTGTCGTTTTGGAAAGGGTAAATTACCGGTTCGAGTCCCTACTGACGTTAAAGTTATGTAAATCGCTCAACATCAGTAGATTTGTCTGTTGCATCATACCCTTGCCAAAAATAGCCATTGGATATAACGAATTCTCGTCAATCACATATATCCTATAAAGTGTCATTTTTCAAAAACTTTCGCGAGGTTTGTATGCCTCATACACAATGGCCAAGGTCTCGCCGGCTCTTCGAGCTCCTCGGAGTTCAGAGCGTCAGTGTAGCAATTATTATTTATTTGGCATTCTGTATATCTAGTGAGAGTTTAACAAAAATACTAAATTAAATGTCTTCTTGCAATACCAAACCATCCGGTTGATTAGTCATATTGAGAAAGCTCACGGATATGTGATTGAACACTTCGACTGATAAACCTATCCGAAATTGGAACGTCAGTGCAGATAAGGTGATTTATCTTTGCCATATGCAAAACTCTCAAAACTTCTTAATTTTTTCAGATTTTTAAAGTTTACGAAATTTCTCAAGACTTTACCGCGTCGACGTTTTCAATTCTTCTCAAAAGGTTCTTGCTGCCACCTCATAGTCCTCTTCGCTCATGCCTTGCTGTCCTACTTGTGTGTGAAGGAGTACTTGTCTAAATTTTCACTTGCTATTCAGATTACATGCCTTTCTTCACCGCCTTCTCGTTCTTCTCGTCCTCCTCTTCCTGCTCATCATCCGCTGTTGCTCAGATTGTCTTTGACTCGGAGACTAATTATCTACAAGAGTACAAGTGTATTGTATTTGAGTTGCATAGTCTCCGTTTTTATCGTTAGGATTTCTCGCGCAGTTGTGCGAAAGCTCCTCTCTCTGATCAGGTGGCAAAGCAATAAGCAAGAAGCTGGTTCGATCCCCATCCACGACATTCTTTTGCTTTCAAACAATAGAATGCTCATGAACGACTTGGCCTGGTTACTCTAAAAACTGTAATGAGTATCGCCTCGACAAACCATCTTTGACATTATTAGAAAGAAAAAGAACAAGAACGAAGAGACGGAGCGGAGGCAATTAATGAAATGTTTCAAGATCTCTGTCAATGATGAATGGCAGAAAACAACATAAACACTAGAACTATTGAGATTTGTCTATCAGTTGGTGATAACAAGCCGTGTTGAAGTAAAAAAAAAACAAAATGAATGATCATTAGTACTATCAAGGATGTTAACAGTAAAAGTGATAATTTTCTTTAACAAAATAACAGTGGAACTAGACAGAATAATAATCATAAAAATAGCAAGAGTAATAGTAGTAATGAAACTGTAGCCTCTATTACCTAACGTTATAGGGATGGAATTGCTCACTGGAGAATTTAGCTAGTAAGGCTGTCGAAAAGTGTGAACAGAGTCCATCGGAAATACCACCGTCAAACGGAATGAATTACGAGTTGTAAGATTACAAAAATATTACTCCTTTAAAGAATTCTTGTAAAGTACTCTTGCGCCAAATTAAGACTGTGGCTAATGTTTTATAGAGTTTAGTGTCATGCAAGTATCTCCCCATCTGCTCCTCTTGATTATGCAGTTGCCGCGTTATGGTTCGAGCCTCTCAAGAGGTGGCCAAGGAATAATGTGTTCGATGGAGATCAAAAGAACCTTCCTTTTGCTAATGTAAGTTCATCTATGATATGTTGCAGCATTTTAGCATCACTTTGAATTTCATAGCTGATGCGTGCGAATACAACCAGTGTTGGATGTGCTGAACTTGAATGTGGAGAAATGGCAGCCGTTGCGTGTGTCTTTTCAGCACCGTGAGTAAGGACAAAGCGAAATGGTAGGTTCAATAATACAAAATCTGTTATAGTTATACTTCAGCAACGTGAAAAAGGGAGAACTAGTCTACATGAAGCACAAGTGAATCAGTTTCTTAGACGGATTTTCGCTGTCGTCGGCACGAGTGATCAAAATGTCTTAAAAACTGTCCTTTTCTCTGAATAAAGCTTGCATGGATTAGTAAATCGTACATCAACATTGATGGCTAACGTTTCGATGATTTCGCTTTCTTCAGAGCTCAGATACGCTGATTTATCATATCATATCATATCCAAGTATTCCGTAAATATTTCGTACACGCAGCGAAACTCTGGTGCAAAATCAATCCAGCATTTCAGCCGTTCTATAGTAACCTACCGGTTAGCTACTCATATGAGAGGTCACCAGCTTGTCGTATCACATTGCGAAAAATTAACCCTTCTAAAAATAGAAATGAATTTGAGATAAAGTGACATACCTGACATAACATAAGTTATGTTCAAATTCGCCTCTTGTTTTCATTCTTGGACATTTGAGATACTTTTATCCAAAAGTTTTCAAGAGTTTTTGCACCGACGTTTCTTCTACTTCTCTCAGAGCTCTTACTACTACGTGGCGCTCCTCAACGCTGTGTCTTTCAGTCCTGTGAAGGTTTAAATTAATATTTGACCAAAGTGTTGTTCATGCGAACACATAACACACAACAGTAATAGTTGCATAAGAAAAGGAACATGATTTAATTATTCAAAGTTTATTAAAAAAAGAAATAAAACAGGGGTGAAAGAGAAAAAAAGCGCCCTATTACAGTCTCCTCCAAAGAAGTTTTAAAAAGAATGGCAGCGTAGTATAGAATTTGACTCAGTTTTCGTTAGTGTTAAGTTCACCGTATACTCGATCGTTTCCAGCATAGAGGAATCCTACTATGACCTCATTCATTAAGAAAAGCAACGCAAAAAGCAATGCACGCACATAACCGGGAAGCTAAGGGACTCGAAAATATTCGATCAATTAGTGACAAACGCCGCGAACTTTTTCTGTCATCTAGAAGCTGGATGATTGAGAAAAATTTTTAGAATGTTCTCAGCTATCAACTATTTTGCGCAAATGACTATTGAAATCAATATCAAAATTAGACAGTGCAGATCCAAACAGCAAAAGTGGCCAGTATAGGGCGATCTGTTGACTGTTAACTGTCAACTCAGTAGTGACTGACCAGTTTACACCGTATAGTACCTAGGAAACTAAACCTATCTCTATCGGTGATCATGCCCTTACTGAATCTTCAGCATTCGAGTTAAGGCCAATCGGCTATGTTCCTTAACGTTACCCTGATAATCTGCCCATGTTTATATCCACTAATGCAGAGTGATGTGCAATACCTTCACGTCATTGGGAGTGGAGCCCACATTTCACCTTATCCAGAAGCACATGCTCGAACTGTTGCCACTACCGACACCTGTATCGACACCACCCCTGCACTGCAACTCATCCATTTATATAACAATTAATCACCATAACACCAAAACGTTTCTAACCATTTACATTGGCACATACAAACCGTGTATATATAATGTAGTCGTTCAGTGATATCTTGATTTGCCCGGCATTCGTCTTCAGTTCTTGACTTCGCTTGAAGAAAGCGAAGTGATTGAGGTGATGTAGCCTTCAAGTTGGCTTCCCACTATATTAATCAGTGCTGCTTACCCCCCACCCCCAGACAAGTCTCGGATCACTTTCGCAGCAATTTGTCGACCGCGCAGGGTGGATGGCATGGTGAGCCATGAGTGCGAGGCCGAGCCATAGACCTCGTATAGACCTCGTATACGACGCAAAGCATTTCGAATCACTGAGCCACATGCGCTGCCTTACCGAGTAGATGCATTCAAAAATACTTCAACCGCTGCATGAGAAAATAGTGATGTGCCCTCACGTTCCCTTGTGAGCACGGTGGATTATCAGTTGCTTGTCATCGTCACAAACACTTACACGTTCCCTCTATGAACGAGACGTGACTAATCAGCTATCAGGATAGACATCATAGAATAACTCTTTTTTTTTGCCCAATGAATGATGTTTTTTCGTCCACTTACTTTGCACGTCAAATAAAATGCGCGATTTTATTGTATCGCCCTCCAAAACATTAAGTAGACATCGCTTTTGATTTGGCAGTTAATAAGACGTCGGGCACGGCATGGCTGCTATTGCTTTCATGCACATCCGAACCGTCCTCCAAATTTCACCCTGTGAAAGCTGCTCTCTCTGGCAACAAATTTTGTGTTTTCTTGTTGTTTTTCTGGGAATCGAGCAATAGAGCGTTCATGTCGAGAAACCAAAATGCCTATTTTCCCTCTAGCGTTGGTCACGAACTTTTCATAGGAGTTTTCGGGTTTTTTTTAGAACACCTTTTTAAAGTGCTGTAAGTAATATAAAATTATGTATCACACGACCATGTGTTTTTTTCCTTATCCCGTTTATGGTTCGCTGGACAAAATTTCCTCCTTAGAGTGCTAGCACTCATTCGATAGGGCAAGTTTGGAACAAATTAAAGATATGTTTGTTTTTGTAGCAGCTCCGTGGTAGCCCTGCAGGAGAAAGAAAAAACTGTGCTTGCGCCATTTGCGGTGTTCTGATTTGTCAATATACCCAATAATGCAGAGTGCTGTGGAAAAACATTTGCGTCGGTGTTGCAACGGTTAGCCTACGCTCCCCGAAAGAGTGAAATCTTGGTTTGAATCCTGGAAGACGCAAACGTCTTTTGCAAAGCACTCTACATTATTGGGCATATGAGAAAGACTGGGTGATACGTAAAATTTTAAATCAGGTGGAAGTTGAACCACGTTTTATCCTAACAGCTTCTGTCCCACTCAATCTTCTCAGATTAGTATTTTTTTTTTCTCTCATTCCACATTATCTTCCACTACGAATCGGGCCTTGCACATATTTGCTGCTCAACACATTTGCAACCAATTTCAGCATGGCTGAACGAAATTCAAATTGTATTACTGATCCAAAATAGGTTGGAATCAAATTATTATTCATAGTGTATCTAGTACTCTGTGAATAAGCGGTAAACAAATTTCTCACAGTTCACATATTCGATTCATGAAATGCAAGAAAGATTTACTAAAGGTTCTATAAACTTTAAAGTTTCCACAAGGTTGGGACTGCGTTAAGGTGAATGATGGCTAACTTGTTTTTGTCGTTCCTGCTCCTTGTCGGATTCACAAGAGAACATCTTCGGCTTGTCGCCGTCGCCTCTGCTCGTGAGTTTCGTTATCGAATGATCAAACGCCTTCGATCGACTGTACTTCTACAAGACACGAATTGATTTCTAAACTTGATTAGCCCATCGGGATACGTTATTAGTGCTTTTATTCGCTTTGTAAAAGCTTGAGGAAAGAAGTGGTGGCCGAGTGGCCAATGGCGCGGACTATCGGGAGATCAGAATACTTCTTCATTCTCACCCTTCCCCCTGTCCCCCAACATCTTTCTACAGTCACGTAGAAAGTTTTCACATCAAGTGTCGTCTAGATTGCACAAAGACTCATAACAGTCGGATTTTCATGGCTCTGATGAAAACGAAGTTCTCAGGAAGCATTTTAGACAACACTCTTAATGTTTCAAGATCTTTGGGAAATGATTGCGAGAGAATGAACTGAATGCTAGAAGTGTTGGGATCCACATAGTTGAGTGTAGTGACAAGTCGTGCATGCAAATAAAGTATATTGTGGGACTTTGGTTTGTACTAATTCAAAAGTTCGACTTTCTATAAACCTCGGCATAATCAATTGATATATGAAAATGGAAAAAAACTCATCTTGATTAGCTGACGCGAGGTTGATAAAACAGTTGTAGAAATTCGGCTGACGTTTCGGCGACCCGCCTTCTTCAGAGCCTGGACGTATATAGTATTAGTCTCTAATTTAGTCTCTCTATTAGACTAATACTATATACGTCCAGGCTCTGAAGAAGGCGGGTCGCCGAAACGCCAGCCGAATTTCTACAACTGTTTTATCAACCTCGCGTCAGCTAATCAAGATAAGTTTTTTTCCATTTGGTTTGTACTGTTTTTTTCGCGTAGTGTTATCATACGCAGCCATTATTCTCACGTAAATATTTTGAGATTCATGCCCACGACCATGGCCAAGATATTCAAACCTGAGTTTATGTGATTAGAAGGCCATCACAGAATATAGGAGGTAATCGTATGAACAGTGCAGACACTTATGAAAAGAAATGCTGAGGTGGCTATCCAAAGATAAGAAAGTATATTAATGGTACATTTTCCTCACAATTTCAAGGCATAGCACAATAGTACCTCTTCAAACGATCGGAATAATAGAACTAGCTTAGAAATAGTGGTGTCAAAAACGTTCGTCGGTCTGCAACGAATCTGCACGCTCTTCCGCACGGGGTGAAATGTGGGTTCGAATCCCAACTGACGCAAAAGTTTTTGCATACCACGCTTTGCCAATTGATTTACCATATCGGAATAATGTTAATTTTACTAACAGTCTAACTACTTTGACGATATGTGATGAATGCATTTTAACTCCAAGGATGATGGGATGCAGGTAGAACTTTTAAATCTTAAATCTGTTCTACGCGGAGTAACTCGTAGACTCTAACTACGCCTATCGTCTTTTCCAAAGGAGCGCGGGTTAGCACTACATTATCAAGGCTCTCGCTTAGTATCGAAATAATTTTGAAAGCGATGTTCGTGCATATTATATTATGAGAAAGTGTTTTCTAATTTCTATAGTACTGCCGAAGCCGATGTCAGAGATTGTGAGAGCAGTGGTGGATTGGCAAAGATTTCCACTGGTAGAGAGATAATTCCTCTTGGTAAATATGTGATTTGCGGCGCTTTTTACAGTAGAAATAAGAAACTCAACGACGAGTTTGACATTCTTTCCATCCAGTTATTTATCCCTCACTGGTTTTTTCCGAGAAGCAGATCCGATGTTGGTTGGTAATGATAAAAAAATGCTTGTTGAGAAAAACAACTGCATTTTTCCGACTATGCTGAGGTAAATAGATAATCAATCCCGGGGATGTCTTTTCCGTTTTTATTATATTGCTTCCCAGTGAATAGAGTATAGTCTTGTGATTCCCTCTAAAGTTTGCGATGACGAGTTGTCAACGTCACGAAATTTTTGTCCCTTCTGTTTATTCTCCCGCACATGGCTTTTTATCCTACTTTTTGCATCTAATCGAAACTACCTTTAGTGATGGATACTGCAACAAGAATAGTTCAAGAAAGACTATTTATGCTTCATAAGTTACCGAAAAAAAGAAACTTTTTGATAGTTTTGGTGCACCTGAAGTATAGATCGTGGCATTTGAGTAATGACTTGGTACAGAGGTGTTTCTAGTATACACCTGTGCTTTATCACACGATTTCTTATTTCGTGAGAATTGAGTATCGCAAAAAGTTAAGACTAACACGGCATCACTTCCGTGAGAACTTAAGTATAGTACGTGTCGAAATGAATGCAAACCTCTGCACTTCTTACACGATTCAGTCCCATATGGCCATCAAGGACACTGGATTCGGTCGAGAATTTGTTATTAATAAGCGAATGTATAGAACCAGGATGTTTTTTTTTGTTTGGTTTGCGATACCACTGTGTTGTTGGAGTTTTTGCAGAAGTTAACTAGAACGTTTGAAAATGGAAGCCAATTTGCCTTAGGTTTACCACTGGTGAACGTTGTGTACTGTGACTGGCTATTTAACAACTCAAAACATTTGTCCATCTCCTCCTGCGTTGAGCAGACGACAAAACAATCATCTGCATACTTACAATGGAGTAACGGCCGGAGATCGGTTATTGGGGCCTCCTTTAGACCTAAAAGCGATAGCAAGGGTCGGAGCTAGTCGTTGTCCCATTGCCACCCCTATGATCTGCGCAAAATAATTCTCAGAGCATCTAAAGAATGACCAGCTTAGGCACTTTTCTAAGAGAGCCATGACCTGCCGAATGGAATAGAATTAGAGGATATTCGGCGCCCCTATACGAATGTTCTAGCGAGAATAAAGTTCCATTCATTCTGCCTTTTTTTCCAACGAAGTAAGTGCAGCCATTAAACGCTGCTTAAAGAGAGCAGGTTTGAATAATTCGGTAGCAGTAGTCGAGATACCACCAAAAACACTGAAACGCCAATTAGTCGGCAACCGACTGTATGACCACCTCTGCGATACCTACGATTGCAAAGTTTGCTCAAACAGCATAGACGGCGACTGCACGAGGTCGGGTAGAATTTACCTAATCTCTTGCGAGGCATGCAGGGATAAATATAATGGAGAAACGGGTAGACCACTCTGCATCCGCGTAAAAGAGCACCTAGCTGGGAAACGTAACTGCGACCCAAAAACCCCACTAGGCACGCATAGGGAACAGAAGCATGAAGGAGCAGATATTGACGTCAAATTCACGGTCCTTGCACAGGAATCAAAAACTTCTACGCGCAAAACTTTGGAAGCCTTCTGGATTCTTAGCAAAGGCCCAAAAATGAACAGCTAAGAGGAATGCCTCGTAATAACGCGTGACCTAGCATCATATCTCAGGCTAATATTCCCGACCTAAGCCAGGCGCAGTCTCAGTTAAGTACAGACTCCAAGTGGCAGATCTTCAATGACTAATTGAAAGACCTAAAACATCTAAGCGGTGTGTGTTTTTGAAATGAAATTTTTCGTATGCGACCCAAGAAATATTTTTCTTACGTTTTCTTCTGGGGTTATGAAGACCTTTGGTTTGATAATTGGTGAATCAATTTGACCTTTCCAGGCTCTAAAGATGGCGAACCTCGCCGAAACGTAAGCCACCACGACTGTTGTAATATTCGTGCTGCTATTAACTGTATTGTTATATGCTTCGCTGAAATTCAATAAATAATACCAATAACACCTCGGTGAGGCAAACAGAAGAGGATACTCATCTTCATGTACTTGTCTAAGCGCGCTTCTTTGCAATACCATATTTAACTATCTTGTTACATTTCCTACCACTTTGGTTTCCATCACTTCAATCCGTTTAACTTTTTTTCTCAAGCGCCTGTATCAGTATTTGTGGCACAATTTGTTTCCTGGTTTTCGTCGTTTAGTTAGAGATTTCGTTTTACTCAAAGAACAGCAGATTACCGGTTGAACACATCCTTTTGCAATCTTGAGGATAGCCACACTATGGGTTTTGTGGGGTGTACGTTATCAATTGCGAGAGGTGCTGGGGCATCAACTCGCTACCCAGCATCACTTATTACTTCGGCCGCAGTTTCCCTTAAAATAATTCCCACATTTTGTAAAATCTGGTTGAGATACATTCCGAATTTCTACATATACGAAACACATCGTCAAAATGCTTATATACTAAGAGTCACCAAGTGCTGTCATTCATTATCAATGTTAAGTGAAAAACGAGTGTGGGATAAGAGTCCATGCCATTTGTAATATACAGATACTCTCGCCCTCTGTTTGTTCTAGAACTTTTGAGATCAATCCGAAACAACACAAGTATTTCACACTCTCAAATTGTTGACTCTTTTATGAGAGTCTTTTTACAATTCAAAGTCGTTGCCATTATGCTTGGGAAACTCTTCGACTTCTCGCTGAATTATACCTGACATCGTGCAGTGTCCGTGTGCAGTTTAGAGTACAAGGAGGTGTGATAGAGTGTCTAATGGTGAAAAACCAACTTACAGGAAACGATTCATAAAGTAGGATATTATCACTGGCCCAGAAATGGTTCAGTTTCGGTTAACAGTTATTCAAAGAAGTTTGCTTTCTTATCTCGCCATCTAAGGTCGATTTTAGGTTTATACTCTACATGCTTATCGTCCGACAAGAAAGGAACCAGGCCATCCTTGTTCTGCACGTTGAATACCATGTATTAAGTAGAGAGTAATCCTAAACGTTGTGGGTAATATCAGTAGCAATGCTGAAAAGTGAGTTTGACTTCAGAATACTTTGTTCAAAATTATATCATATCCTAATCATATAGACTTTTTCATTTTTCAAAGAGAATAATTCTTATGAATGAACGGTTATCAGTGTTCGGAGTGGAGGCAACTCTACTTGAGATAGATGATTGAAAGCTTCCTGTACAAGGCGCACTTTACTTCAAATTCGATTCCAGCAAGAGTGAGAGTGTGCTAAATTTCTTCATATTATGTTGATTGCCTCTTTTTCTTTTTTGGAATTTCTCCATTGTACTTTTTATAATTCTGATATTTTTTATTTCTTTTCCTTGACTAGCCTGGGCTTTTTTCATTGTTTGAACTAGGTTTAAGCACAAGATATGGAAGAATCATCCACCAAAGTAATTTTGACTATGAATTGAAGCCGATTGGAGCTATTTATTAGCATTTAGAATGGGGAAGAGATATACGGAATCCGCTAATATACAAGTAGGGAAAGCCCTTTAAATATAAGCAATTGAGTATTCCAATACAACCAATATTGTGACCCTATTACCATTGTCGCAATTGATTTGTTCAATTTTTTTGCGTTCCTCATTATCAGACTGCTAGAGTGGAAGCCGATAAGGTAGTGGCGACCTTCAACAATGAGGGATTCAGCGATTCAATCATCGTCTACCTTACCAGAACACCAACATGCTCGAGATTATAGGAGATTGCACTGTTGATGAAGTGCAATGGTGAGAACGGTAAGAGCATTCCAAGTCCAAGCCGTACAACATCTCATATAAAGTTTCCACATTCTATGAATTGGCTCAATTTTTACACTTGATTTGATGCATCTAGAATTTGCTCCATGGAGGACAACTCAATCATTCAGAACAATTTCATTGGAAACACTAGGAATTGAAGCTATCAATATCCGATGGATCTAGCCAGCGTAGATAATGAAATGATTTGTGGGCATTGACAAAAATAGACCAGTACTTTTTCGCTTTTACATCCCTTTGTATAAGCTCGTGTAAAATCATATTTTTGAAGCGCTACTGAACACATCTATAGAACATCGAGCGCATGTGGCGCAGTGATTAGAGGTGCTCTGCCTCGCACACGAGGTCAACGGTTCGATCTCGCGCTCATGCCCAGCAACAATCCCTCCCAACACTGACTCGATTCAGTGGGAGGCCACCGCGACTCATTTTGAAGGCCGTTTATGCATTCACTCAACTTAAACGAAGTTAAAAATTTAAGGCGAGTGCATGGCGCATACCTCTGAGATTGATCAAAGCCGAGAGATTTATTCTTTACCCTTTCTTATCGAACACATGAGGAGCCATTCCAAGGTGGACCTCTTTATGACAGTATGCGCATTGATATTTGTTATTTGTTCATAGAAATCATAACGTTGTTGAGACAAAGATATCATTTGTATACTGAAAATTAAGAAGTGACTGGTGAAGCTTTAATTTATTTGAAAATAAAAGTGATGTTCTTTTTTAATTCAGCCCTCGCTTTGATGAGAAAAAAGTAAGTTCACTGAGTTAGAGGTTCCCGCTTTTGGAACAAAAATTGCAGAGAGCTTATTACTAAAAGTAAGAAAATTTACGACGTGTAAATGGAGCGTGGAAGAAGTGAAGGG
Source organism: Parelaphostrongylus tenuis (assembly GCA_019055375.1). Lineage (NCBI taxonomy): Eukaryota > Metazoa > Nematoda > Chromadorea > Rhabditida > Metastrongylidae > Parelaphostrongylus > Parelaphostrongylus tenuis. Next base: position 16,578 of record JAHQIW010003500.1, read on the forward strand.
CGCGAAGATCACAACCCATTCTCTGGAGGAGGCCATTTCCAGTTGAAATCGTGAAATGGCCTCGAAATATACAGGTAGTTTGTCTTGATATTTGCAAATTCTTCATAAGTTAAAACTGAAGATATGTGCACTTTGAAAATGCATTTTCCTATGAAATGATCATTTCATGGCTTCACCTGGTGAGGTGATTGGGTTAATTTATAGTCGACTGTCGTCCGCTTTGTTCCGTGTAACATCAACAAATTTTTATCTTCTGCAGTGAAACGATGAAAGTGGAACAGATTCATTAGCACACCTGATGCCAATTCAGAAATACTACTGACTAAAAAAAACCGCTCTTTCATTATTGTGCCGCGAATTATTTTACCAAGTCAGTTTACAAAAATTTAGTAGAGATGTTTTGCCTGATGGTGGGACAGTGAGCTTGCAATTGAAAAAAAGAACATTCTAGCAGTTTTCAAAACCAACTATCTATTTACCTCGGCATGCTTCAATAATTCCTAAAACCTAATACAAGGTGTCATGATATTCTTTATATAGAGCTGGCGTTTCTGCGGTCCTCCTTCCTTAGAGCTAGGAAAGGTCAAGTTTTCTGCAATCCAATCAGTCAAACACCTCCATTACTCCTTTAGAAAACTCATCAGACCAGGATTTCAATCGCATCAAGCACACAACCAACTCTCAACATACAGCTTTTGTATGTGTTCCACTCAATATTCAAGTGGAGATCACCAGAAGGAGATCACATAGGCTCATACTGCACCTCATCCATCAAAATAAGTCTTATATAACTGACTCATATCACGAGTGATATCGAGGCATTCTTCCCTGCGGTTTATAGTTGGACTGGATTGGTGAAGCTGACAGATAATGGATATGTGATCAACAAGAATTCTTTTCTATGTTCACGGCTTTTTTCTGATTACGAGGGTACAAATGAAAAACCGACCTCATTGTCAGGAGAGGAACTTTCATAGGATTGTCGGTAGAATTCGAAAGCTGATACTTGCGGCTACAGCCCCACGTCGCTGGCTTTTCAAAACACTCTTTCATAACGCTGTTAACTCCACACACAACTAGCCCATATTCCCCACCTGACAGCCCTTTCTTTGGACTAATAGAGATCATAAGACAGCGTAGTGCTTCCTGATGCCAGCGCTTGCTTATATCCTGAAAAGACCGTTTCTCCGCAACGCAGCAGGTAATGCAAGTTTAACTCGATGTACGAGAATGGATGATCTGGAGCCCATTCACGTCACGGTGGGAGCAGCGGCCACGTGACTGCTGCCGCGATTTTTCTCTATGCCTTCATAGACGCAAAAATCGATGATCACGTCGCAGTTCATTGGCCGCCGCAGCCAGCGCCCGCGTGAATTTGCGCACGAACTTGTTGTCCCCACGAGGATATTTGACTAATTACCAGCTGCGTTGCAGCTTATTTTATCTGCTGCGCTTCAGAGAATCGATCTTTTCAGGATGTAAGCACAATTTTGGAATCAAATTCGATTACGCTGTCGAATGATTGCTAATGGTCCAAAAAAGAGCTCTGTCAGGCGAGAAATATGCGTGTCTGAAGCCAATAAGTCTCCTACTGTAACAGTGCCGCAAAAAAGTCTTTTTCGAAGACCAGCGACGTGGGGCTGTAGTCTCAAATCTCAGCTTTCGAATGATTACTAAGACTCTTATGAAAAGCTTCTCTCCGCAAATTGAATTGGTTTTTTATCTGTCCCTCATGATCAGAAAGAGCGGTAACAGCTTCTAGCGGTAGCACGATGTACAGATATACCCAATAATATTGTGTGAGGCAGAAACTTTAGCGTAAGACGACAGTCGCACATATTATATATATATGAACTTGTACATGTATGTATGATCACGTAACAAAAGCAATATATCATCCCTGTCTCCCAGAACTCTACGAAGCACCAGCTCGTCATGTGACCGATATAACCCCAGCGAAGGTAATACAGTAAGAGTGTAACTGTAGCTTAATGTCTTTAATCATTATTCCTATATACGTGGTGCTATAAAATGATCGCGATGTATCGGTGTTCGACGAAGTTTGTGATTAAAGGAACGATTTCGAGAGCGATTGTGAGGAGAATATAGCAATCCAAGTTATGAGCTTTTGTATTTTCTCGCGGCATAGTTATTCGGTGCAGCTCTGAGTAATGATATATTTGCACCTGAAAGTTTTTGCATCGGACGTAGAGCCATGGGCTCACTCTATATCGTCTGAATGGGCATGGGGGTCGTTTGTAAATTGCCATTCAACCAATACACGACGTGTTTCGAGTTAGGTGAGTAACTGACTACGGGACTGTTTCCCTTGCCTCTGGCGGCGAAGCTGACGTAGAACTTCATGGCGTACTCACCGATGGGTCAGTGAACCCAGTCACAATGTCGCAACCCAACAGTGCATCAAAAAGCGACATTCGAACACGAGGAGGACAAGAGAATGATTGATGCTCAACAGAAACACTGGCACACACAGAAAGACAAGTCAATAAACAAGAAATGTAATGACAATGCCTATGAAGAACGACAGATGTCGGCTGCGGCTCGGCTGAGCGCATTGCGAGCGATCGCGGTGTGCTCAGGTGCTGCCACAATGAGTTCGACTCTCGGCTCTATAGAGCTTCTGTGCGACACGGCCGCGGTGCGTTCAGGAGCTAGCACAATGGCTTCGCCTTTGATCAGTGCGATCACTTTCCCACGTCACGAAAAACTGGAAAATAGTGAGTCGACTGGAGGAGTTACGACAACCTATTTGCTAAAATTCACCATTCTTAACTGTTGTAATGTTCCCAAGACCCATTCATAAGTGTGTATATGTAAGAAAAGTCAAAGAGAAAATTAAGCGTGCCATGACATTGTCAAAGACAAAGTAAAAAAACAAGTGATTGTCTGAAGAAATCATCCTAAATAGGACGGAAAAATTATTGCGCAAGAAACCCGTTGCCAGTATCTCCACAAACCAATCGCTAGCAGCTCATCCAGACATAGATCCTGGGGTTGATGTTCGCAAAAACATCACTACTCCGAACAAAAGATTATACAAGAAGCGTGCCTCGTCCGAGATCACTGACTACTATTTCGAGTGGTAATTAGCAATTAATCCATTTCTAACCGCTGTAATGTCATAGTTATTGTGTACAACTGGCGAATATGAAGAATGCGAAGCTCCAAAAAACTTCGAAATACTGCCAGAAATGTTTTCTTTTCAAAAAGAATCACTTTAGCGAATAAAGTAAAAAAAATCTCGGCGTCTATCATTTCCTGAGGGACTGCCAGGAATTGAACTTCACAAAGTTTCGTCAATACAGCGCTCAGATACCTTTGTCAATGTATTGAGGCCGGTGCCCCTTCTAGACAATTCTGATAGTAACTTAACAACCTTAGAGGGATGGGTGGGTTAACGGCCGGGGAGCGAGATCGCATTACCAACCGACCCAAAGTTTACAGCATAGCAACTAAAATCTTTGCTTGCATACGCCCTGTCAAGTTAGAGGAAATATAGTAAATAGTCAAAGACAGAAAGCTCGGCCAAGAAGTACTTACAAATTAGGCGGACGTGTTCGTGAGAAGGATTTATCATCTGTAATCGCTGCTGCCGATGCTTTCTATGTCACAGCATGAAACTCGCGCCAGCCTCCATGATAAGTTGAACACCTCCACAGAACACGATTGCGAGAAGAAAAAACGGGTAAAAATGCCCTGGGATCCACACATCATGAGAGAACGAACTGTCCAAGTACCTAGATCCAAAGTAAATTCGTAGCATAGTTTAAACCGTCGGTCCTCGCTTGAGTGTTCGACACGTGCACTTGGCATCGATAGACGAGCGACATCACTCAGTTGAACAGATTTTTCGTTGTACTGAGTACGTTTCTTGAAAGAAAGATTCAGCCAAGAAGCTGCTTTCTGAAATATGCCAAAACCATTTCAGAACCGACTGGAGCATTGAATGGGTTGATGAAATGGCGTGCTAAGAGTACATTGACTATGACTAAGTGCAAAACAGATGTAAATGTTTCAAAGAATCTTAGAGGGAGATAGGACAACGAGAAAATTTCACATCGAATCGGTATCTATTCACCTAATTTTTCTTCGGGTTGGGAGAATGTTCCTAGTGCACGATATAATGAAGGTCGCTTCATGAACTCTGTACCAAGGGCTTCAGTGGTGAATGCTTTGAGCAGTGGACTTTACCTACGCAGTCGATAATTGATCATCGAGCTACGAGTACTGCGAGGTGCAGGATTGACTAGTCACGTTTGTGGTGAGGTGGTCTTGCCTCCGGAGCCGAATCACGTGTATTCACGAATCACTGTATAAGTGCCCATAGCAGACCACATGCATGGCGCAAAAATAACTACCTGGCATATTATCTTCGGATATACGCCTTCGAGATTGGTCGAATGAGAAAATTGCGAGTCATCTTGATATTCTCAAATTTCGATGAAGAAACCTCCAAAATTCTGGCCAATATTGTATTTTTGCACCAAATCAAATTGAGAGGGAAGTGATAAAGAGATATGTAAGGCACAAGTGTAACCAATCGACTTTTGATAAGTGTGCATCCCCAAAATTTGAGAGTGACTGTAGAGCAGACATATCTGGGGCCGTTGGACAATTGGTGAGTAGAAGACGATTCCACTTCCTTATGATATGCGGCAAGAATGCGCAATAAAAATTAGAAATGTATTCATGTCTGGAAGATTTCATTCTGTCTTTGCAGAGTCAGATTATTAGAGTGCTTGAACGTTATATTGGTAGAAATGCCTATCAAAATTTGGTACTTTTCTGTTATCGGACAGGCACTTTTGATAGTGAGCATGCCGTTGGGTAAAAAGTTCACATCATTCATCACTCCTAAAGATCATTCAACGCTCAAATTCAAAAGAAGTCGACAATGTACTTTGTTCTGAAGGATGCTTTCTCAAAACGCAGTAGCACTCGAAATAAAATTGATTTTCACATGTATGACGATTTATCACGTTTATTTCTAGCTGGACAAAGTTTTATTCTAGTTATTAGTGCTCAATCGACAACGATAATCGCGTAGATTCAAGACTACAGGTGTTTTTTATAGAACTTTTCTTTGGAGCGCTGTAGCAAAGAAAATGCATTTGTGTTCCACACATGCGTAGTTCTCGCATGACAGATTTATCTATAAGCCATCAATAACCATTCGATAACGTAAGATTCAGAGATTCCAAAACTAACCTTGCTTTCGAAAAGACCATTCTGTTTCATTACAGCAGAGAGCGAGGTTGATAAACACAAAAATTTTGTTTCAAAAGGATATGGTTTATTTATGTCAGACGGCGACAAATGAAGAAACAATCCTTTTTGGTGGGCATCAACTTTCTTCATAAAAGCGCTAGTAAAAATTTGAAAGCTTATATCTCTAGCGACTGTGCTACGTGACCGACTTCAAAATCACTCTTTTACAACTGTGTAAAATTCAAAATGAAAATTAAGTTTCACCTCGGCGCATAATTGTACTATTACTTTGCTGAAAGCACGAGAAGCGCAAGAAAGTGTAGAGGAAATCTAATATCAGAGTCATACGTATTAGCTGGAGTTTCTTTCAAAGCAAAGGAAGAATTTCTAATAGAATAACAAGTCGCACTCCACATCTAAGTCGATTAAACGACATCGATCGGTCGCCGTGTTGAAACCGCGGGCAGATTCTCACTCCCCTAGGCCCATTCCCCCAGTTCGTGGAATTATTCAGAAAACAAATGCTCGAACACGTATATCTATCCTTCGTCACCTGCTACACTACGCATAAACGGTCTATCCAGAAAACATGCGCAGGAAAAGCTGACCTCAGACAGGAGTTGAACCCGCGTTTCGCCAATAGCGGCGAAGCGATGCCACTGTGGAGCCGTTGCAGCACGTGCTTCCGTTGAGGGTGTAACGCGGGTTCAACTCTCGTCTGAGGTCAGCAGTAAAAGTATCAGTAAAAAAACATGAGGGAAAAGCACAGCGTCGGTATTGTTGAATCTCACGCATCGAATGATTACTAATAGTCTGAAGGAAGAGCTCTGTCTTGCAAGAAATATATGCCTGCCCAACAAAAATGTGCTCCTATTGCTGAAGCATAAAAAGCCTTTTTCGAAGAACGGCCAGCAGAGTAATAGTCAAAGCTTTTAGTTTCCAAATGATTATTGAAAGTTCAATGGAAAATTTTCGTCCAGCGAAAGAGATTGTTCCATCATTTCTCCCCGTCTAGCAGCATTGGCATCTTTTGAACCATTAGATTTCTCCATAAAAACAGTCGGCAATATCTCTAAATAGCATTCATTTGCTGAAACAAGAGCAACATAGATATTTGTGTGATTGAACTCACTCTTTTTATCGCTGCGATATAACATCGTGGAACTACGAAAGGAAACGCTATTCCAACTGGAAAGTCTAATCTCATTTTTCAAAGATAAATTACACATAGATAAAGGTAAGAATAAATGAAGAATACGCCTCCCAGTGTTGATCAATCCCCTAAGACAAGCGCCATGCATTCGTCTTTGATTTGAAACGTCGTTTCACGTGGCTGAGTGCAGATATCAGGCCTTTACAACGATTAGTGGTGGCCTACTAATGAGTGCATCAAGCCGTTGCTGCTTATCCTCTCTGGCAAGCCCAGTACCACTTTACCGATCAAAGAGGGATGGATGAGCAATGAGCGCGAAATTGAACCACCGACCTTGTTCGCAACTTAGAGCACCTCTGAGCACTGCGCCACATGAGGTATTAAAGGCAAACATATAGATGGCAGAACAAAACAAAAATAAGCGAAAACTAAAGCAAAGCGTAAAGCAGGGAAAAAGCTGAGCGAATGTGGTGAAAGAACGAAGCGAGACACAAATATTGGCAAAAAAGGCGACTTTACACTTCGTTTTTCCCACCTTACGGTACTGTCATCCAGGCGCATTACTCGTGTTGCTTTTGTGTTATCTAGTCCTCCTTAATCGATAAATACGGTGGTGGCAGTAATGAGTTTTTCACATATCGGAGTCAAAATTCACTTATAGTTGCCTGTCCCATTATTTTCCATCTCGTATACTTAGGAATTTTCATGAAATTCCCTAAAAAACATTCATCTATCACGTTCAGACCTCTTTTCTTTTTCAGTCGGACTGATTTTCCTCCATTATGAGCCTTTGTATTCGTATTAATAACTTCTAATGTATTTAGTGCTTTTTTGCAATGCTATGGTATTTCAAATACACCTCGTGTGTAGGTGTAGTGGTACCGCGCTCCCTCGGTATGGGTGAAGCGCGGGTTCAATCTCTCCTAAGGTCGAATTTCTACTCATCTCTCAATTTTCATAGGTGTTTTTGTTGACTTGATTATCCTTAAGTCGACTACCGCTCTAATGAAAGGAGTAGAACTTGATTGTAAATTGATTCATCTCATCGACTGTTTTTTAACCTCACTATAAGTTGTAAGAATGTTTGAAACACTACCGAAGCTGTTACGTCAGAGCCACACGCGTTTCCAAGGTATCGTCTATATTTCGGAGGCAATGGGCAGGTAAGCCTGCAAAAACGCCACCGATTCTTCATTGAGAGAAACTTAGTTTATGTGTAAGAAAGACCACTAAGCGTGTTTTGCAGAAGAGTCTGTCACCAATCCACCTGATTTGCACAGACTTTCGCACTGATCCGATGATGTGATACAACAGTTACAACGAGGTGCATCATAAAATCACAGTGGAAGTTCACAATAACCACATAAACATGTGGAAACGTAGATGACATTTTGACGAAGACAACAGCTGTTTTCCTCGTGCATATTCATTGGCGCAGAAACTGTTATTGTGTTGTAGTACTGCTATCTCAAGTCACTCTTTTCCTCAGAAATTTTCTCTGATGGTGCGGCAACAACATTGACAAGTAATATTGAACTAAAACTAGCACAGTTCCATGTCATGAAATGGAATAAAATGACATATGCGAGTGCTTCGCCTCGGCCCCTTAGTCGTGATGTTTTGTTGGAAGTTGTGAGTGCTGCTTTTCTAAACTCTTATATCTACTTCCATAAAACCTCTTGGGTTTGCAGGAAAAGATTCTATTGTCACGGGCGCTGTAGGATGTCATCTAGGTCATTCCAAAGTCTGGCGGTTTTTAAACCCCTTCAGCTTTTCATGTTCCTGCTACATTCATGCTGCTAGAAACTAAGTAGAATAGGGCTATTTGAGACAAGAGAATAAGGCTCTCGATTTTTAGTTTCTTCACTTTTCTAGACCGTCTTCGCTCGGTGGCCCTCTTATCACCTGTATTACATCAATCCTGTTGATCGCCAAGCGACTTGAGCGAGCACCAGCACACTTCCATTTTTCCCTAACGCGTGCAAAAGCAACCCAGTAGGTCACCTTTCTCTACAGATTCGTTGAGCATCATATCTTTCTTTTAGTCTTTCCGTGAAGAAATTGGACCATCGGCGGTGGTCATCCTGTAAAGCGCTTGATATCCCGAGGAATCCACTCGGCAGCACCACTCGACCAGTTTTCTGCTGCATACGTTAGGGCAGGGATAATAGGCGGGTCCAAAAAGTGGGCACGGAGTCAGATATTTTTTGTCCTCCTCACTACGTCCATGCTCTTGAACGTTCTCCAAGCCACCCGTTCCTCTTGTTCAACTCTGGAGCTGGTTTGTCCATCATGTTGAATTCACGACGTAGATATACGTGACTATAGCATTCGGAGATGTTCGCTTCGTTGAGCGCTAATATGGCATTCAAACCCATCGATTCCTCATGAATATCGCTTTAGTAAGATTTAGTTGAAGGGAAGGCGAAGCTTTCCACAGGCGTTGTCGAAATTCACTCTTTCCATTTGGCTCATTTTTGGTGTTATGCGGACGATATCATTATTGAAGCGAAAATGGTTTATTTCTCAGCCATCAATTTTCACTCCCACTTCACAGCATTGTAATTTTCGCATGACATTTTCAACGGTGGCAGTGAATAATTTTCGAGGAACTGTTTTGCCTTGTCGAAGCTTTCTTTTTACGTTGATAGTAATATCGTCGCGGAATGACAATATTTTGGTTCTGAAATCTTTATATAGCTTACGAAGGAACGTTGTGTGCCGATTAGGGAACTCTGGTCATCCAGTGCCTTTATAATCGTTTCCATTTTCACTGAATCAAAGACTTTCTTCAAATCGATGTAAGTGAAACAGAGCGGAATTTCGTCCTTCCGTGAAATTTCATTGAGTTTGTAATCGTGTGGATGTGGTCTATGGCACTGAATCCTTTTCGGAACACTGCTTGTTCGCATGGCTGTCCTTCGTCCAGTGTTCTCTCAATCCTGTTTAGAATGACTCGGGTGAAGGGTTCATAGACAACGGACAGCAAACAGATTGGGCGATAATCGCCTATGTCGTCAAGGTCTCCCTTCTCGAATAACCACACGGTCTTGCTGGTTTTCCATAGAATGGAAAGCTTGCTTTCCGAAAAGTAGCTAGTGGAACCGATCCAGGGCGTTGATGAGAACTGGCGGTAGGTTTTCCAGAAGTTGTTGTCTAATCCTGTCTGGACCGGGTGTTGTTCTGTTCTTCACCGACGATATAACATCTCGGATTTTGGAAAGGAGGATTGGTCGAGCGGCAGATTCATCCTCTCTTGATTTAAATGACGGTCAGAGGACATGGCTAATAGAGAGATCCGAGTAGAACTGGTGGATGATTTATTCATTGCCCTATTGGAAGCTGTAAGGTCCCGTCAGGGCGTCGGAGTGTAGCCACCTTGGTCTCATAATTGGCGAAGTCTCGCTGGGCTTTGCGAATACTTTTCGCAGCTTGTGCAGATTCTGCCATTACTGCAGCTCGTCGCTCTTTGAAGTATTCTTTCATCGCTTCTCTGCAGCGTTTCGCAAGCTCGGACGTAAGGTTTCGGTTACCTGCAGCTCGTACGTATCCTTGTTGACGTAACAGCTCGAGTGTCTGCGAAGACAAGTGTCTCTTCGCAACTTTAGGACTCTCGGCTTTCATAGCGCTAACGTGACGACATTCTACAAGCCGATCGTATTCTGTGTCAATGCTGTTGAAAATGGTATCTTCCCAAGAGCCCACCACTGCCTTGAATAGATTCCAATTTATGGTAGTTCCGGGACATCGTTATTTGAATTTAGCGGCTTTATCTCCTTTTCGCGAAAAACCGAACGTTACGTGAAATGGGAATGGTCTGACCCTGTGTGGAACTTAGAAACAACAACGACGTCGGTCAGGTGAACCTCCGATTTACTAAGATGTGGTCTGTTTCGTTATAACACTCTCTATTCGGAGACTCCCACGTCCATCGCTGAGAGTGAGGCTTCTGAAACTGTGAGACCATGGATGGTTTTGAGTCGTCATAATAAACAGATGGCCTCTCACCCTGTTTATCTCATTCTAGCCCGTGAGCCCCAATGTGGCCTTCTTCAGACGTTCTTCTAGGTCCAATTTTCGTTATGAAATCTTCAACAGTGACCTTGAAGAAGATAACATCTTCTTTGAAGAACAATTCAAAGTCCATGTAGAACGCTTTGACTTCGCATTTTTAATAGCTCAATGCTGGAGCGTAAGCAGCGAAGATGGTCAAAGCCGGCATTGATCAAAATCGTTTCAGCCGCAATCGTTCTACAGGAGTTGTTAGTGTTCAACTGAATCGATGTTGACAGTGAAATTCGATTTGGCGAGGAAGTCAATGCCGCTGACACTCTGTGATTGCATGTTTTAAGGCCAATCTCGTCGTATCTTATCCTTTTTGCTTGAATCAGTAGATCTGCTACAGCGGATTAGCGAGCGAGTGCTCGTGCAATATAGGTACAGATCGTCATTTTAGTCCGTTTCTATCTTGACAGCCTAATTTGGCTCTGAGATTTTAGTAGCCTCTTTGTACTCGTTCTGCCAGGCGCTGCCGTAGCTCGACTCTTTCGGAGGCAGGAGAATGAGGCCCCTATTTACTGCTATTTCTAGCGTTTTGGTACCCAACGCATATCTTGCTTGGCTCTAAATGTTGGCGCTGGGTACTCACGAGGAACTTACCAGTCTCTTCCAGAGCAGCGAGAGGCGCTTATTTGTTGGAGGCGACTCCTAACCGCCTTCCATGTACTATCCAACCGCTTGATTGCAGGCTTTTCTCTGACTTAACTTACAGATATAGAGCTTTGCCTAATAGGTGCTGCAAAAGCAAATAGCTTGCTCCCTGAATCCACCTGCGTCTCTGAGAAGCACATGGTCGCTTTTGATTCGCATTGAATTTCCCTATCCACTTCCCGTGGACGCTCCAAGTGCCCACGCTGCTTATAGGGTGTGATACTGAAAGGAGGAAGATCCGTGGGGCTCTCATAATCAAGAAATTATAACAGTTAGTTTTCAAATTAAAGACGAAATCGAGCTCTAGTAGGATTGCGCTCTCAATTCAATTGACACTTCATGCTAACAGCGCTTCCTTTATTCCTATCAAATTTGCCAAATTCATTAGAATTTGCTGTGCTTCCTGATTGGTAAGGAACAAATGAAAAACCGTTCTGAATCGCTGGAGAAATTTTCATAGGGGTGTTAGTACCCATTCGATAGCTGAGACTTCAGGCTACAGCTCCACCTCGCCTGTTCTTCAAAAACCCCTTTGTAACGCTGTATCATTTAGAATAGTATCGTTTTTCTACTGCTTTTTTATCTCTTATCGCGCTTATGTCTCGCTGAACAAAACTCCTTCTTTAGAGTGCTAGTGCTCGGACTATAGCAGAAGCTTCGAGAAATTCAAAAATGTGCTTGCTTTTTGGAAAAACCCTTATCTCTTGATCTCCTTAGTCCTTTGATCTGAGTTTTAGACTTCACCGAACAGAACTCTTTCTTTAAACTATTGGTAGTCATCTAATAGCGTGATGTTACTTGATTCTAACGATGTATTTTTTTCCTAGAAATACGGCTTAGCAAACAAAACAAGATCAAGATTTACATTTTGGCAACGTTGTTTACCGGCTATTCGACAATGCGAGGGCCGTGGCAGAGGCGGGGAGAGAAGGGACGGTTGATCTTGTATTATTTAATTGGGAATTTTCCTTCTGCTTTAAAAGAAATATGCAGACGAAACGATTTACTAAGATACTATGATAATTTTTCGACACTTTGATATGTTCGGCTTCCAATGAATTATATGTGTGATAAAAATGATGGCGAAAGGAGAGTGTGGGACACAATTTTCGATCTGGATCATACAACGTTATAAATGGGTGTTTTGAAAAAAACGACGCCGTGGGACCGTAGCCGCAAGTCTCAGCTTTAGAACGTTTCAGCTTTAGAACGTTTTTGAAATTCCGATGAAAAGTGCATCTCCAGCAAATGAGATCAGTTTTCCACTTGTTTCCTCGTAATCAGAAAGAACCGAATTTTCTTAGACATTTCAAAACCATTTTCGTCAAGCGGCAGAAACTTCTTGAAGGTCTCTCTTTTGCTGAACGAAAATAAAAATTATAGAAATCAAAAATGTAATTTTTGTCCTGAAAAGATACACATTCAAGGTGACCCGAATGTCTGCCCAAGCTACTAGAACATTGTCTAGAATGTCACAGCATTTTAGCAATAACCCAATTTGAAATAGAAAGGAGGGTACTTTCCGTTTTTTAGCACAGATTTTCAAGCCTACCCCTATGCTGGCCAAGAAGCTTTCATAAATGGTAGCAGTAATCATTCGGAAGCTTAAATTTCAAGCTAGCGCTGTACGTTTCTGGAATGATCCTTCCACAACACCGAAAAATTGAAAATAAAAATATGTTCCACACGAGCTTATTTTTCGCAGGACAGAGTGCTATCAGACTATTTGTGATCGTTCGACAACGTAAAATTTACCGTTAGCAAAGCTGTACTCATATTCTGAATAGATCGTTTCTCTGCCACGCAGCGGCCAAAACAAGATTGATTCACATGCGCGAGCAAGTGCTTTTGGTCAGTTCACGGGCGTGGGGTGGCTGGAAAAGGGCGGGTCGGTGCAAACATCGATCGATGGCTCCCTAAGCGAGATGTATTTGATGATCTGATTAGATTACTATTTGATTTACTTAACTAAAAAATGTTTCTTCGCTCTAGAAGAACCTCCGGATCAACGTCTGATTCTGATACTAGAAGATATTCTCTACATGTTTATGTGCTTTTCGCGCTTGTAGTAAAGTAATATTGACTTACGGTGGCGATGTGGAACATAATTTTATTTGAAATGTTTCGGCTTTATAAGAGGGTCTTTTTGAAAGCCGGCCGCATATAATGCTAGCTTTAATTTGAGTTTTCGAATAATTACTAACACTTTTGACAGGAACTTCCTGCCCAGCGTAAGGGATAGGCTCGAAATCTGTGTTACCAAACGCAAAAGAGCCGAAAAATTTGATCAAAATCATTAGTGCGAAAGTAATATTTGGGACGACTCAATGTTGACCGTATAGGGTAAGGAACATGATACAGGGGAAGTACTTTCTCAAAAATTGAATAGTATGGAAAACACATTTAAGTTTAGACGAGAGCTGAACCCGTGTTCCACCCATACCGTGGTACCGACGTGCTGATGTAGTGTTAGCACGCACACTCGCTAAGGGTGAGAGTAGAGCTCGATCCCGCTCGAGGCTCAAGGTTTTGTTTACCAGTAGACACTTATAGACACATACTGGAAACATCATAATGCTGAAAGCATTACAGAAAGAGCAGACTCTTTTCAGAATAATAGCACATTTACCTCACTTTGCAGCCAATCACAACCTTGTCGGCGACGTCGTCGTATGAATGCGTTACTAAATAGCAAAGCCGAGCAACCTATTTTCACTCACTCATGATCAGTTTATGAACGTTTGATGTTACGGAATTACTCCAAAAAGGTAAGTGAGATGGGAATCTTTTCAATTACCCTACATGAGCAAATTACTATCAAGATGCTTGCTTAACTATCCGGTAATATTAGGTCATCTCATGAGTTTTCCCACTAGAACAGTAAGCACCAAATTCATTAGTCGAAACTAACTGAAACTGCTTAACAACACTATCCAAAGAAATCATCATCAGCTTGAACACATGTCTGCCTTCTCTTGCAGCATTTTCTATACTTTCTTATAGTACGAAACTTCTCCATACTTGCCGCATTATGGCCTACGAGGAGCTCCAGCCCCAGTCCAAATTGATTCGCTTCAAGGCTACACTCATCATCTTTTGGGACCGAACCGCTCCAATTCAGAGGCACTTGCTGCCAACCGGATAGATAGTCAATTTCAAGCGTTACTGTGAATACCTGAACCGCTGCAATCAGGCCCTGCCACGTCGACATTCCCGCAAGCTCGTACTGCTTCAAGTCAACGCTAGGCTGCATACTGCAAAACTGACGAAGAGGAAGATGACCAAATAAAGTTTGGAGTTGCTGAATCATCCGCCTGACAACCCTAAGGAGTAGAACGTGTCTACAGGCAAACGTGAACTCACCAAACCATCCAGATTTTCAAGAGAAGGCGTTCGACAACGAGAACTACGAAAATATGTGCTTCTTCGTTGAAGCTAGAAAGAGAGCACAAAGTTCCCATATCTCGATAAATCGCACTCTTCAACCAAACTAATAGACCACAATACAACTTCTTGCTTAACGAAGATTAGGATATCTTTTTTCGAACAAATATAGCCTTTATAGAAGTTAAGCCTAAGATGACTTGCCAGGGGCATGCCTAACCGCGCGATTAATAGGTTGGTGAAAAAGTTCTGAGAATATGCTTGTGAAACATTTATTTATGCACCTAATACACCAGAACAAAGGCAAAACCAATATTTATAATATAATAATACATAGCTAATATGTAATATACTATAAACTAATGAAAACTAGTATAATAAACTTTGCCCCAAGCCAGACTGATAAGCCCACTTGCCACCGTTGCCTTTGAACCCAGCAGCCTTTCGTGCATCATCAACAATATAATTTGCTCGATTGTTAATTCCATCTTTGAATGAGTAGATAATTTATATACCAATCAAAGCGAGAGAAGAAGGGCTTTCAGATGAGCTCAAAAATATAAAAAATGACCGAAGCCCAAAAAGTTACAAGCATGTTCTCAGAACTTTTCCACAACCTGTTATGTTGACCATTTCGGCTTTGAACCTAGCGGTGATCTGAGCACGTCAAAACCAAGGGATTAGAGATCAGATCAGGCCAGAACACTCAGAAAAGTCGCTATCTTTTCACTCGTTTTAGACACAGTGGGGAAGTTCTCCTGAGATAAAGGCTGTACTTTGTCAGGAGCACATCAGGCGTCATTTAAAGCGTGTGAAATTTATTGACGTGCTTTTTTATTGCTTATCAAATTCTTGGTTATTCTTATGAACTTCATTCTCTGCTGCTGTAATTGACACATATTTTCTGTATGTATTAGGAAGAGAATTCTTTTTACGCCATAAATCGTAAAAGCGAGTATGACTTATACTCAATCATACTGAATGAAAAGTTAAAAATGCGCTTAGCGTTACAAAAAAAGTCCATATTTAATAGGAAGAAGTCACTAAGTGTCATCCATTGTAACTGATGAGAGAAGTGCCAACATTGCGAAAGTTTTATCCAAAAAACACTGCAATTTTTGTAACAACTACCATGTGAACAAAGCGAAACACCGACAGTACTAATGGTAAAGTGGATAGCTTGTATTACAGTGACAAATGGGAAACTTAAGTGCGGGAAGTCTTTCGCATAAACAGCCGAGCTTTGTTAATTTAATAGAGGCGAGTTCAACATCGCCTTCCAGTCGCCAACCGGCATAGTCTGCATCAGGATTCTTGACTAGCTGAGGGATTACGAGGAAAGGTTCACTTTGGCCCAGCACATAGACCTGAAACAAAGAATGCGTTAAAATATCAGGATTATCAATAGAGGATCAAATCGCAGATAAGAGGAGAAGATAAATGCATGGAAGACGAGGTGAAATTCAAAAGAAAGAAATCATAATCAATAGATTTAACTATAAACGTGAACAAGTCGGGAAACATGGATCTGAATATGCCGTACTTAGGTCACATAAAGACAAACAACGCATAATAACGGATTCAGTGCCGAAATATTCAAGAGCAGCGTTGTTTCCTTTGACTTTTGGATTACTAGTAATGAATTGGGTGCTGTTTTTATCCACAAGGCGAGTCTGGTAGCAATTTGCAACTTCCAAAAGCCTCGTTTTCATAAAACTCAGATAATTTATAGCTGAGCAAGCCTTGATATAATTTGACTTCCAACTTGAAGGATCTTACTTAATCTGTGTTTCAAGTTACATATCTTGTATAAAACTTTATGGAAAGGAATGGCATAAACAATGTTACAGCTCGAGATCGACTGAAATTGCAAGGATCATGCTATATGTATTCAATTTCAACTCATCACGTAATTAACAAACATCAAAACAATTCACCTGTATACTTTGGGGGTTATTCCAGAATTTCAATTGGAAATTGCCTCCTTTAGGGAATGGGATGTGACGTTCGCGCCATTCACGGCTCCAGCCATCTCCGTCTAACACAATCTATAAGAGCGCCGTAACTTTTCTTGTTTCTATCGGCAAATACTTTCTACTTTTGATCCGAAAAAAGGGAATTTTCAATTTAATGAACCTACTGCTTTCTCATCAAAGCGAGGGTTGAAACGAAGTATAACTTCACTATTATTTCCGAGTAAGCTAAAACTCCATCGATCACCTCTCGATACTCCGTACAAAATGATATCTATGTCTGAAAACGTGATAACTTTTAAGGTGAACCTGAACCTAAGAAATAGCAATGTGCATACCGTCGTAAAGGGGTCCACCTGGGAATTTCTCCTCATGTGGGGTTGCATAGGGCCTAAAAAATATGATCTTACATAAACTTATGCAAAGAGATATTAAAGCGAGAAAATATTTATTTATATTCTCAAGTTCCACAAATCTCGGCTCATTATCTACACTGGTCACCCGGATTTCAATAACTTTGGTCCTTATCTTTTCTAAAAAATCGTCTCAAGGTTGAGTTTTCCTACATGGAACACATTGTAGATGAATCAGATCAAGTGCAAGGTAAACCAAACCATAGGAATTGAAAATTTTATACGAGCTGTTATACGGATTAGTTAATCAAAGTTCTCACCGTCTCGACCATTGTAGATCATCAACAATGGCATCTCCTTTGACTTCAACCATGTTGATGTGCTTGTATGGAATACGATGATCGAATTTCCCAATCAAAGACTTATCAAATATAACCGTTATTCCATCGGCTTCTATTCTGAAGGTGTAATGCTAAAGAACGGAATAAAACAAGAACGGATTAGCTCCAAATAAAAATACCTAATGCTGAGTTCGAAACGTTTCCCTCTCTTGAAAAGCAGCGGATCTTGTATTGGGTTTCCCCATGATCCATTCTGAAATGCTCATAAATTGCTCCATTCGACACCAGTCATTAGCCAAAAAGCTCCGCATACAGTAATTTCCATATTAATTCTCAGACCTACTAAGATTAGTAAAAAGATCAGGAGAGTATTCATCAACTGAAAGGGGTTCCTTAAAGGAAAAACTATTATGAGAACTGTAATGGTGAATCTCTCAAGAAGAACGAGACGCAAACAACGTACTATGTAGGAATTTAGCACAGACTTCTGATTGGCGAAATCAAGTTCGATTATGAGTGCGCCCTGCCCAGGATTTCCTAGAAGATCCATCTGTAGAAGAGAAACCACCACTCTGAATATGATAATTATTTATTCATAAGAATTATTCACTGTAAGAAATCAGAGAGAAATATGTACGACCAGAACATTTGTTATAAGTTCAGAAGAGGTTTTTGGCAAAACTCACTTATCAGCATTGGTGTTGATTCTACCCTTAATATCTAGGATCACTCCTTGATCAACGTCATGATATTCGACAAATGGAAGAGAGACTTTTCTAGGACATTTCGCTTGGCACAATGCAGCAGCATGTGGAGTATAGAACTGAAATCATCACTTGAGGGCTAAAGTGAGAAGAAAAATTTCCCAAACCGATTGTTAGTAGATAAGAGCTCAACATATTTCTTCAACTTCATGAGTACTTTGTTGGGAATATTCTTGCACCGTCACAGTCATTTTTATGAATTTCTCGGTCCGTGAGATGTCAGCTGTCTTTTGACTATATCCTAAACGGACATTTCGGCTCATGGCGTTGGTTTGCTCCTAACTACACCACAAGCTGAATTGCCTCAGATAATTTCCGGGATAAAGGTTATTCACTACTAGATGAGCCGCTCTTTGCAAATGGCAATTTATCGTTAAGAACACCTTATCACACATCTTAGCGCTCTAGACCGCAAACGGATACTGCTTGAGTCCAGGCACAATATACGTAATTGCTTGGGAGGCATGTAGTGACTATAGACGGAACAATCAGACCACTTGGTTTTAGCATAAAGATACTTAATGAAAAATCGAAAAGATGGGCAAGCGCCTTTGAGCACATATAGGATAAAAAGACATAAAGGTGACGGTTTTGAATTGGTAGAAGACTCTAGGGGCATAAGTCAAGAACCTTAAAGCGGAAAACTCTTTAGTCATTTTGTATTAGTTTCAAGAGTCCTAAAATAAACAGGGGGAAGAGAACATGAGAAATGATTTCATTTTGACTCTCCAATTGTTTATCATTCATAGTGAGTGACAACACATTAGTCACTTTTCCATTTGAGTAGTCAAATGATAGGATTCATACAATAAGTAGAGCTACTAGAATGCAAATGAAGAACATCTTCACAAAGTGCAAGAAATTTCAGGAGGAAAATGTTGGAGAACTAATTAGTGATGCTCGGCTCAAGGTTGATGCTCTCACCACTCAGCACTTTCTGGTAATTAATAACGAGTACGCTCAGAATGTCGCACCCAGGGATGTCGCAAGCAAATGTGCTCAGCCACCAACCTACGAGGTTCATGAGAAAGACAAAATTTCTAATTAAACGATGGAAACATGATTTGAACATTTCACATCGTTCAAAGTCGTTTTGTCACGCCCAAGATTCTCGAACAAGAAACTTAAAAGTGACAAAACTGCACTAATAAGGCGGAGTCGACGAAACCTTAGTCATTGCTCTCACGAGGATTTCTCAGTTTTGCGCAGGCTCTAACAGGAAGGACAGATTGTGAGATCCTTAGCCGTGTTCATGATGTTTCTTATTAGCTGAAATGTTTTGCTGAAATCTGACCACTTTCAATAATCTAACTGTGGACAGAGTCAGTGCGCACCATTTCAAATGTGGGAAACACATCTGAACGTACCGTGACAAGAAGGAGAAGAGCTCCTAAGGCGATCATTCTTGTGGAATGATTTCTCTGTCAAATCGAGCACTTTTATACGAATCAAAACTGAATTTTTCTAGACCATGATGATTTTATGTTTTCACAAGGTGGTGTGATCAGGGAAAATTCAATTTCCGCGTTCGTCCTGTTTGCTCTGTTCTACGTCCACAAATTTTTTCTAGTGAGATAATGAAAAAGGCACAGATTCAATAGAGCATCGATATCGAAATATAAATATTACTGCTTGGAAATAGCTTGCCTTCTTCAAAATTATGTCGCTGGCTACTTCGTCAAGAGAATTCATAAAAAGTTGCGAATGAGATGTTTTGTGCGACGGTGGGACCGTGAAGATGTAATTTTGACAACAAAGCATTCTATTTGCTGATTTCGCGAGCTTACTAGAATTAACCAATCATTTCAGTGTCGATATATAGAATATTTAGTGATCCCCATTAGTTTGATAAGTTAAAACTTCCTCAGCTAAGAAACTGAGAGTGAGAAACATAACAAGCTTTTCTGGTTCCACAACGTTGCGATCGATTATTTTACCAGAAATTGTAAACATTAAATCGCTTCAACGCTTCGATGAACCAAAATGCTTCTTCGAGGAGCGCAAAAATTTTGTTTTTTCTCATGAAAATATCAGATTAATGTAACACAACGCTTGCGTTTTTCAGGGAAGAAATCACTTGTTCTAGATAAACTGAAATTATTATATTGTTATTGTTTAATAATTCTTCACACTTACTATTTGGTGCAAGTGTTTTAATATTATAGTCATACTACTATGGATAGTCATTCACTGTATTTGGAATTGTTCGCTGTGTTTCCCTCAAAACCAACGGGACAAAGTGGTTACTATCTCATTTCCTCTTTTCTACACAATACGTGATGTAATTGTGGTGTTTTGATGAAAGTTTTAATTATAGCGATCACTATCGCTCGGGCGAATTCGACAACAAGTAGAACAATAAAATGGAACTTTTTCATAGAGTGCTCCTGTACAGACTTTGTGCGTGAAATTAACACCGGCTCGTGGTATTTCGACGCCCACTCGATCGCCGTTATGTGGAAAAGGTTCGCTTGTATCGGACTCAATAACAGACCACATGGCATGTTGGCTCTAATAATATTTGCTTGAGAGGCGACGCCTACTCTTAGTATAGGGGAGTGAGCGCCCTGAGAAGATTGGAAAAAGGCGAGAAGGATACCACCAGGCTGATGAGACCGTCAAGGTCGAAACATGTGTATCGGGCTCTATAAGTCAGCTCACTTAACAGACCACACGGCATGTGCCTCAAGTAATAATTACGAAAAAGTCGAACTGATAATATGCAACAGCATCATAGGATTTGTGCCAGCCGGCCCATACAATTTTTTTTCTTTATTTTCCTTTGAGTTATATGTGCTGGCTGACTCTGAGGACATTTTTTTTCGAGATTCATCCTGTGCCTTCCAGGTCCTTTACAGTCGCTAACGCTAATGATTGAAGTTAACAATGAACGTGCGCTGATGTTTTGCGGATGCTTTCCGCGATTATTTCTAGCATTCACTCAAAATGCATTTTATCAATCCTCACATATGTCTACCCTTGAATTTTGTTCATTACAACATAATTTTCCATTCTCAGCAAATGCTCATGCATTTTGAAGGTAATACTACTGTTGGAAAGAATTTTCTGGAGCACTTTAATGAGCATGAGATCTCCCATGCATATCACGAGAATATTACTCGTTCTTATGTGCGATTTTCCCACTCAAGGCCTAGATATTATTGGTCTCTATGTTCACTGTGTTGTTGATACATTATTTGGCATTGCAGCCTTTGTGACTAATCATACTCACTGAGTTTGCGTATTCTACATATTTTTTAGTCGATGACTTTCTAGGCGATTTACTTACTTCCTTCAAGTTCCAATCTCTCAAAGTAACTTCAACGTGGCACCTGCTGATGGTTGGGGTCGTCTACTAGTGAACTATAAGTCTGGTCCGCCTAACCGCCTCTCATAGACATCCTCCCCTATTTTCATCGCTTGGGCAGATAAACTTCGTTAATTGTCGCAGATTATTTTTAGTTCACATATGCGAAGAAGAATCGAATCCTTTGCTCTACGGAGAAATTTTTTGCCAAGAGTCGCAGAAGTTTCCATGAAAACTGTAGTTATTGTTTATTTTTGTTTCCATTGTTGTTATTCGACATTCACTGTCTTCGTAGATGAACTTTCAGAAGTGGTGGACTGAGGAAACTGCGAGTCATCTTGATCTTCTCAACTTTGGAAGAAGGTGAAACCTTCGAAACTCCAGCCAGTATTGTAATGTCATTCATATCAAGAGGACACTTGACTGAAACGCCGTTAGGGAGTCTTTATAGCCCTATCAAGAATCCTATTCACGCTCCTATCACAAGTCCTCTTCCTGTCAAACGAGTCCATCAACGAGTCCTCTCAACCCCTACCACGGAGTCCTTTCAAAGCTCAAACCACGCTCTCCTACATCCATCTCTTTTCGCTTCGATGTAATTACTTTTTTGTCAGCTAGAACTGCCTCCAAGGACTGCGTTCTGCGTCCAGACACAAATATTTAGTGTCAATCACAAACAGTTGGCGACGAAAATATTTTCTGAACATATTGTCTGCTAGAGCACTAATTCTGTATTAAATCTGATTCTCATGCAATTTAATGGCAATGGTAATGGTATATAATTTGCTATGTTTAGTGGAAACTAAGTAATGTCACATCATGCACATTTACACTGATGAAGAGATAATTGGTGGGTGGTCGAAGACAGTACAGTCGACAAGAATTTTGTTTTACTCTTTGACGAAAACGTGAGGTGTTCGAGGAAAGTAAGACTAAAGTGCAATAGATCAATTGGTCTCTATGGGCTGCACCAACCCGATATTTGAGGCATACTTGTGGAATAGAGATATCTATGGCTATTGGACGAAAGATGAGTATCAAAAGATAATCCACTCTCACGACGCACGCGACAGAATACACAATAAGAGTTGAGATTATGCCCATTCCCAAGGGATGTCGTGCTTCTATTAATAAGATTTATCAGGGCGAATGGGTGATTTTCATACAATATCTGCGAAAATCTGAGGCAATGTGCTTTTTTTTGTGGAGATGAAGTGTCCGACCATCTAAATTTCATTGTATGATCGCCAACGAAGCTCGCTGTGAAGTTCAAACAACGCGCAGACTTCCCATGAATGTGCATTTTTCTTCTCGCTGGTACTGCACACAATGACGGATTTTCCAAAAGCCAAACTGAATGATAAAACTTCCACTTTTAAGCTATCGAATAATCGTTAAAAGTTCAAGAAAAAAACAAAGAGCACTTCTTGATTGTAGAAAATACAAATTCAACGTAAGAATGGTATAATGTTGACCACTATTAGCAAAGGTAATATGATGTTGACTGATGATAGTGTATGTTGTTAACTGTTGGATATTTTAAGTGGAAATTCTGCAATATCGACGAAAACTTTCGGAGGTCTCGGTGGACAAATTCGTAGTTGCCGAAGAAATGCACCGTCAGGTAATGAATACGAGCTCTGTCAAGGCTTGCGCCGGCGCCCGTTTTAAATCCTCCCAGCTATGCTCTTACAATTTTGTCAAGAGGTATATTGAAAACTAGTTCAAATGTGCTGCTATCTCAAGGAAGTGCCCTTTGACATAAAATGGAACATTTTCTAGGATAAATGATTTTTACTAGAAATTCCTTGTTTAACTCCGTTTCATAACATTTCCTAGAAATTAAATTTTTCGGAATCAAAATTCCACTGAACAGTTGTCAACAAATCCCACTGTGAAGTTTGAACAACTGGCTAATTACGCCGAAAGCAGAATGACATATTTTCACTAGAGAGTAAACTAAAAAAAGCGAGAATGTGTTTTTCTCATGAAATCACGGAGAGGTTTCTGATTCGCCACACTTCTTTTGCCTCCAATATGCAAACCATATTAACAGTACTTACTCAAATCAGAAAATTCGTATGTGATTCAAACGACGAGCTAACTGCTTTGGGCTCGATTCAACATTCTTTCCACTCCTATGAGCTATATGGAAACTTTTCTGAAAGCAAGTTTTAGGACCACGAACGAGATTGGATCTATCGAATGACTATCAAGTGTTCAGCGAAAAGCTATCTGCAGGCCCCCACCGAATAAACAAAGCATATCAGGTGTGAAAAATAACTCTATTTTCGCCGCTGTAACGCAGTAACAAGAGTTTTTCAGAAAATAAGAGCTTCTTGATATCTTGAAGGCCTGAGTTTTCACAAGATTACTGAAAATATGAGAAAAAGCTTTGTCCAGCAGAAAACCCTTTCAATCAGTCGCGTAGTGGTACACAGCATCCCAAGTAGGTCAAAATATAAACATAGGATAGGAAGCAGTCGTTGCAGTAATATCCAATTATCGATCAATTTTACTTCATTCCGCAACTGCTCCATGTTATTGATCGTGAAACTCGGATTTTATGATCGTCTGATGAACCATTATGATCCTTTATTGGGTTTGGACCACTTCCGTAATCTCAGAGAAATAATCATTTGAGACCGATATGAATGCGTGAATATTACATTGTTTTCAGTAGTGTTGCTATTTCTAACATTAGCACAGGCCATTTCACGTTAAATTGTCAGTTATTGATGAGGACTTTTTGCTATCATCATTGACGTGAGTCATGATACAGACCTTGCTAGTTTCCATTAGAAAAATGTTAATATAATAGCACATTATAAAGGTCACCCACTCGCACATTATTGGTTGCCGCTCTGTGTGGGCCAGAATATGAGCACCGTACAGCCAATTGCGGCCTCAACAGACTTCTGAGATGGTCATTTTCTCCTGACCATGATGAAATTGTGCAGGAGACTTCATATTCACTGTTGTTATGTTCTACTTTAAATAGTCTAATGGTGCAAATGTGTGAGGATATTTCGAGATTTATGACAGTATAAACTGGAATTCAGCGCAGCTTGTATAAAAATTATCGTCTCAAAATCATTTAGTAATAATTCTCAAGAGCATAGTTCTCATAGGCAATTTTTTTCAGAATGAAATGTTATACGTTAGCGAGATGGTTATAGAATCAATATTACTTCAGTGAGCACGTTTTAGTGACTTTCAGCTTGGGCCTCAGGAAAGTTCCTCCTGGAAAGTGGAAGTGAATGACATATGCACGAGGCAGTTGATGAAACTATTTGAAACGTTCGTAGTAGATTAAAACGTGCGTGCCTCTTTCGTGAGTCGCTCGCCTTTTGATTTTCCACGCGGGTTTGTGATTGATTGGGCTCTTATGTATGTACTAATCCAATGGTTTGAACGAACTCTTGAGTTGATTAATAAACCACCACGTATGAGCTGCTGAACTAAGGCAAGTTCACTCATTTCACCAGTTTGTGCTAACTGTATTGCTCAAACCTGGTTAGTTGAACCTCTATATCAATAATTACCACAGAGATAACAACAACAAGGTAATAATCTATGCACAAACAAAGCTATATGCGAAACCGTGGTTATGGTGTAAGGTATGTAGCGTTCACTCAATCTAACAGCTTGCACGAACTGTGCAGCTGAGAGTAATGATGTCATACGAGTTCATAATTCTCGACGCTCTGCTTTACTATGTGAATGTGAAGACCAGAGGAACATGATTAGCCAGCTCAAATTCAAGTAAATATCAGTGTAGGGACGATTACTTATTAGATGGTTACTAAATAAATAAATATAGAAAGGGCAAACTATAAACTTGAGATTGATAAAGATTTGACTGAAGCTTGGTACTGTGGAACGAGAGATCAAAATATAAACAAAGGCATAAGAATCAACCGACGCATACTAAATGGGAAAGAAGGAACAAACTGCTAATTCTGGGAACATTAAATGGTCAAAAGTGGCAATATTTCCCTCGTAGTGAGTAGTTTGATTGAGTAGATCGCTCATTCGGCTGATTAGATCGCGTGACAAAGTAAAATAGAGACTACTCAATACGAAGGTCTCCATGGTGCATAATATCCGATGAAAAGCAGAAAACATCAAAACGATATGTAAAGTAGGCTATTAAACATGCGTTTTAGTGCCCACTTAGGAATTACTGCTTATGGAAGAGCTTGACTGTATATTGCAAACGTGACTTTCTTAGGTTCCGAAAAAAGCGAAAGCGCCGAAACATCTACCATCACGTCTACTTGTATTGTACTGTTTATATATTATGAATTACTCTTTAATTCAACATCCTCACGTTCGCTGAATAAAACATTACAAAATAACCCGTGTCTGTCGAAAAAATTTAACGTGATCGGAAGTCGTCCGCCATTCTAATTGTTTCTACCGACCTTGGTAACACACTCTCGTTTGAACATCACTATTTAGGTGATACAAAATCCCGCGCTGCGTCGGATCGTTCTTATGGACGCCGTTCATCACTTCAAATAGCCGTTCATAGGCATATCAAGAGAAAGACTCACATAATCTTGTTCTATGAATAAAAATGTCTTAGAAATCTCGTCCTCTTTTATATAACATATCGGCAAAGTTGGCAGCTTTTCCATAAGAGAAAACTAACGTTTCCGTGATTTTACATTCCTCGGGGCCGCTTAACTGCATAAATGGGAGAGGTCACCGATAAGTTGCCACACTGTGCATAAGTGCACTCGCTTATTATTCTACTATTATTTCTTATCCAATATTTTGTCTTGTTCTTATTGAAAGAAACGTCGATGACTTCTCCCATCTAGTAGTTCGGCAGCTCTAGTAACCTCTAGGCTCTAGTAGATGGCTAACTCGCAGACGTTAGCCAACGCCTATAGAAATTACCATTACAGCGCAAGCTTGTTGTATTAAAGAAACGATTCTCAGATATTAAGTCATGGCAGAAAAACGTGATACAAACTGGATATCGAAAAAAATTTTCAAAAGCAGGCCCACAGTGCAATTCCGAGCTCTTCCAGTAGCACTAAGGGCGAAGATTAGGTGGCCGAGATAATATATTCAGAACGTCCGGTGGGTCTTATGAGGCCCATAGCTTGGGTGCAGGTAGTCCCATTACAGTATGCCATTGTAAATATGACCTTTTAAAGAAAAAGGTTAATAAGGCTAATTAAGGTATGAGGAAGTTTCACTAACGACAGCCTGTGTGGGTTCATTTTTGAACTTTCCACATTTAGTCTCATTTCACCCCTTTATCCCCAATCTGTTCAGTAAATAAATGACCGATATGGACACTACTGCAAGGAAATCGCTATAAGCATGTGAAATTAGATGCTGTGACATGCTACGCTTTGAAAGGATGCCAAAAGAGATGCAAAACTTCCGACCATAGGAGGCGTTGAATCCACGTTCCACCCAAAGCAAGGACATGTGTTATCATTACACTTCCACTCCAATGTGCTACTACTTTTTCTTCAGATATCGCCTACTGCAGCTGTGCTGATTATCATCAAAAAAGCCAGCCCATGTTATCCGGAAGATCTCATCACGGACAACTGTGACTATCATGACGACGCTACAAATCACCACTCTGTTCAACCCATTGCACATTTCCGTCTGCCGTGCATCCGATGCATCCGATAGAAGCCAATATCACCTCCAACTTTTTGAGAGCTCAAGGTCAAGACTACATATACTACTGGTCACACATGACATCCTACCTACAAAGAAAAAATCTTAGACCGTTGGAGGAAGCCGCGCACAGTAATATTTCATAAAATAATGACCAAAGGAATCTTCCTACTATCGTCCATTTTGCTTCTTGAATGTGGTCTACAAGCGCGTTACGATGATTGTACTTCGGCACACTATGAAGAGCTTTGGTTGAGGCACAACCAGTTGAAAAAGCAAAATTCCGTATGAGATTCTGCTGCGGGGAGCACATCCAAACAGTGTCAGAGGTCATTGAAGGTTGTTGGGAATGTCACCTGCTCTTAATCCTGATTTTTCTCGACTATGAATATGAGTTTAATAGAGTCGACACCAATACACTCCTATGGCTTTTTGATGATAATCAGCACAGCTTCAGTAGACGATATCCGAAGAAAAACTGGGTTAGTGTCGACTCCATGAAACTCTTATTCATAATCAGTCTAAATTCTTTCTATTTTGACTACCACTTGCAGTGGTATGGTCTTATAATATACCCAATATATGGGGTGCTGTGCAAAAACGTTTGCGTCAGCCGGGATTTGAACCCAGATCACATCCTTTACAGGAGCGTATGCTAACCGTTGCACTACCGACGCTCGTTTTGCACAGCACTCTTTTTACGCTATAACGCGTTGTCTGCCAACAGCCAACCGTCGACGGTCTGGCGGGGCAGCCGCTATCGGCATTGAACCCACTTGTGCTGACAGACATTGGATATCGATAATGTCTAAATTCGCGTTATAGCGTAAATAAGAGTGCGGGGCAAAACGAGCGTCGGTAGTGCAACGGTTAGCATAAGCTCCCGGAAAGAGTGAGATCTGGGTTCAAATCCCGGCTGACGCAAACGTTTTTGCACAGCACTCCACTATTATTCATAGTCGACAAAAATCGCGCTCATCGGTAAGGGTGGAATCGTCCTCCATATGAATTTTGTCAAACTACTATCGAAACTCCATTATTAAAATATAGCTCTTTCATCGACTCCTTACTGCACCCATTAAAGAAGAGGTCTGAAATGGCAATACGATATTGTCACAGCTGTTCACAACCCATAAAATCACAGAAATGGTAATGCGACATCGCCACAGGAGAAGGGCTAAGCAAACATCGATGGAAAATTCCTGTTATAATTTTGTTCTGCGGATGACATCGTCATTTTCTGAAAAAGCAGTAGCAAAGCAGAGAGGATGCTCGAGGAACTCACTGAAGCGCGAATGAAAACCGCACTACGCATGAATTGCACGAAGATCCAGTTTATGGAAAACCAATGGAGCAGTGAGGATCAACTCGAACTACATAGTTATGGAGATCACCTCGGACGTGTGCCTTTGGGGTCCGTTGAACATGGAGAACAACTTAGAATAGCATGGAGAAGGAATATGGCAGATGAAGGAGAGCGGAGTGGACCGCGTTCCATCCTCTGAAAGAAGCCTGTGACCAACTAACGGATCTCAAACTCAGTGCTCATCTTTTAAAATTAACGGTCCTTCTGGAGCTCTGCTATGATGCAGAGACGTAGGCTAGTACTTCGACCACGTCAAGACTGCTGCTCAAATCAAATAAAAGCCATGGACGACAATTGCGAAACGATGGAAAGGATGGAGTGCGCTGGATCCGCACAACTGGTGAAGACGTACCGTCGAAAGGACCAAGTTTTTCTCTTGACAGAGATCAATTTCAAAACAACTTTTTCAATAAACCAGAGAACTCTCGACCGAGCAAGATAACGATAACCATCACAACTTGTGACGGTAATACTCACTTACCTAGATATCTTGATGTTCGTCTTCACTAGTTGTGCAGACCCTAGCACATATTTCAAAACATATATTGTTGGTCATGCATGTAATAGTCCTCAGTTTCTTGAAGTAACCTTGCGAGGGTTTTTCCAAGTCTTCATGACGTGTTTCCAAGAAATGAATTTAGGCAACGGATTCTCGGCTCGGCTTCCTACTAGTTGATTCGGAGATGTGTTAGGTCGAAATCAAAAGCAGAGCTAGGAAAGAAAATCAACCTACCTCTCACGGAGAATGTAGAAGCCAAAATCCGAAATGATGGTATTAATAATGTCGAAACTCACGCTGTGGTCTTGGGTTTCTCATAAATGATTACTATCCTTAGGAGATGCAGTGTTTCAAAGCAACCTCCAGCGTTGAGGAAGTGCCCTACTTCAGCACCTAAAAACAATATGATATCATTTTTATGCCCATTAATGTAGAGTGATGTGCAAAACTTTTGCGTCAGGCGGGACTCGAATCCACATTCCACTCTATCCGGAGGTGCGTGCTCGAAGAGTTGACTACCCACCACTGTTTTGACACCACTCTTTCTACGCTGTTACGCATTTGTCTGCCAGCAACCAACCGTCATTGATATCTCGTGGGTAGTCGCTGTCGACATTGAAGTCAATTACGCTGCCACATATTAGCTATTGAATAATCAAACACACCTCTGTCTTGAGTGTTTTCTTAAGAACACTGCTCAAATTCCAAAATGCTTGATGATCTTTAATTGAGCCACGCATGTCAGTGGTCTGCCAATGAGGGCTGACTTATAGAGCCCGATTCACGTCTTTCGATCTTGCGATCTCGTTAGTTGGGCAGTTACCCTTTCTCGTCTTTTGCTAATCTCTGTGGGAGCTCCAGTACACACTAAGAGGCAGCGATGGCGAACGTTTTACACTCTATGTCCAGTAAAAGTCTCACCGAACATAGAGTGTTGTACACTCAATTGCTCTTGGCTGGTATCACCTATATCACCTGTCGCCCCGTTGATCGTCGAGTGACTCGAGCGGGTAGCACAACTCTTCCATTTTTCCTATGGCGTGCATGAGTAGCCCAGTGGGTCCTCCTCGCTCTAGGGATTCGCTGAGCATCATATCTTTCTTCTATCGCTTTCGTGAAGAAATTGGACCAACGGGTCAGTGGTCTTCCTTTAGAGCGCTTGACTTCTTGAGGAATCCAGTCGGTAACGGCTCTCGTCCATCGGTTGTCGTTGAAGCGCATCACGTGTCCTGCCTACCTTATGTTCGATATCCTGGCGTATAAAACGACGTCTCTGATTTTCCATCGTTGAAGTAGGTCGGAACTTCGAATCCTTTCTCTCATTTGCGAGATACGAGATACTCCTAGCATCGACCTTTCGACTGCGCGTTCGATAACGCCAAGTGATCTATCATCCTGCTTACGTAGCGACCAGATTTCTGCTGCATAGGTTGGGGCAGGATTAATCGTCGAGTCGAAAAGGAGGGCACGGAGTCGGATGTTCTTTGTCCTCTTCACTACATCTTCGAAGCTCTTAAACGTTCCTCAAGTCGCTCTTTTCCTCCTACTTAAGTTTCAAGCCATATCGATCATAGTGTTCATTTTACGACTTAGATAGACATAACTGGAGCATTCGAAAATTTTTGTTCCGTTAAGCGTAAATGAGGCATTCATTGCCCATCCGTTCCTCACGAACATCGTTTTCGTTAGATTTAGTTAAAGGCCAATCTTTTCACAGGCGTTGTCGAAATCGGCCAACATTCGTTCCGCTTGCTGATGTTTAGTGTCATGAGGACGATATCGTCAACAAAGCGAAAATGGTTTTATCGCCAAACGTCAATGTTCATTCCAATATCGTCCCATTCTAATGTACTCATGACGTTTTGAAGGGTGGCAGTGAATATTTTTGGCAAGATCGTATAATCTTGTGGAACCCCTCTTCTTACAATGGTGATATTGTTGTAGAATGGAGACATTTCGCTTGTGAAATCTTTATCAAGCCTATGGAGAATCATTATGTACCAAGTAAGGACTCTTGGTTATCCAGAGCCTCTATAATCGCTTTTGTTTCCACTGAATCAAAGGCTTTCTTCAGATCGATGCAGGAGAAATAGAACGGTATTTTGTACTCTCGTGGAACTCAGTGAGTCTTGTAATCGTGTGGATGTGGTCTACGGTACTAAATCCTTTTTGCAACCCTGCTTCTTCGCATGGTTGCTCTTCGTTCAGTGTTCTGTCAGTCCTGTTTAGGATGACTCGAGTGAAGATTGGGCAACAACTGCTTATGTCGTAAAGGTCTCAAATTCTAAACATCAACACAGTCTTGCTGGTTTCCATTGAATGAAACCTGCATTTCAACGGCAGCAAGTGAAGTGCCAAGCCAGGGTGTTAATGAAAATTAACGGCAGGTTCTTCAGGTGTTGTGGTCTGATCCTGTCAGGACCGGGCGATGTTCTGTTCTTTAACGGCGATAGTGCATGTCGGATTTTGGAAGGGAGGACCGGTGAAGCGACAGATTTTTTCCTTTTGATTTATGAGACGGTAAGAGGACATGGCCAGCGAAAAGATTCAAGTAGTATTGGTCAATGAATTTCTCCATTGCCCTAATGGAAGCTGTTAGTGCGCGTAAGGACATTGGAGTGCAATTATTTTGGTCTTATAATTGGCCTCGCTGGGCTTTGCGAATGCTTTTCTAGCTCTTGCAGCTTCTGCCATAACTGCTGCTCGTCTCTCTCTAAGGCATTTTTTTATCGCTTCTCTGCAGCGTTTCGCAAGATCGGACGTAAGGTTTCGGTTGCCTGTAGCTCTAGCGGTTCTACGTTGACGTATGAGCTCGAGTGTCTGCGGAGACAAGCGCTTCTTCGTAACTTTAGGACTTTGGGCTTTCATAGCGTTAACATGAAGATAATAAACGAGCCGGTCGTAATCTTCGTCGATGTCGTCGGCAA
Source organism: Parelaphostrongylus tenuis (assembly GCA_019055375.1). NCBI lineage: Eukaryota > Metazoa > Nematoda > Chromadorea > Rhabditida > Metastrongylidae > Parelaphostrongylus > Parelaphostrongylus tenuis. Next base: position 48,236 of record JAHQIW010003500.1, read on the forward strand.
CGGTGTCTTCCCGAGAGCCGACTAATGATTTGAATACATCCCAGTTTATGATAGTTCTGTGGCGTCGTTGTTTGAATCTAGCGGTTTTCTCTCTTTTTGGCGAAAAACGGAAAGTTGCGCGAGGGAGACAATAGTCTTATCCTGTGTGAAACTTAGGAATAACAGCGACGTCGGTCAGGCACTACCTTCGATTTACTAAGATGTGGTCTATTTCGTTATGGGTGCTCTCAATTAGGAGATTCCCACGTCCACCGTTGAGAGAGAGGCTTTCGGAATTGTGAGTTACCATGGATGGTTTTCGGTCGCCATGATAAACTGACATAGCATCTTACCCTGCTCATTTCATTCTAGTCCCTCGGTCCCATTGTGACGTCCTTTAGAAGTTCTCCTAAGTCCAATTTTTGCATTAAAATATCCAACAATGGACTTGAAGAACGTATGGTCTTCTCTGAAGAATTTTTCGAGGTCCATATAGACCGCTTATATTTGAGGGAAGATGCCTATAGCATATAGTGAAATGCACATCAAGTGAATGCTGAACTTATCTGAGAAAAATATCCACAAGACAAATGGACGCGTTCACTGTTAATCTCGATCATTTCCGTGAGCGATTTTAAACGATTTTGATGACGCAGGTTGAAACTCGGAAACGTTGTTGCTTCCAATATAGCTATTACATGGACGGGTCACAAAGAGATAAATGAAAAGAAAAATTTTTAAGGGCTAGCTGATAGGTATTCTGTGATTTTGCTTCGTATTATCAGTTGAACTTTTGTAAGCCAAGCGAACCTTTCAACATGTCGGCAATCGAGTAGGCGTCGAAATGAAGCGAGCCAGTGTGAATCCCACGCACAGAAACGACGGTACAAGTGCACTTCTGTGAAAGTTTCATTTGATTGTTCTATTTGTTGTTGAAATCGTCCAAGCGATATTCATTACTCCTATCAATGTTTTCATCAAAATCCGTGATAAACATGATGTGTCCTTTGAATTATGGGGAAGTGAAATGGTAGCTACGATATCACTCAGTTTCATGGAAAACATAAGAAGCTATGGCAAATATGGCGAAATTTGGTCAACAATAGTTCAATCATGGTACCGCGATACTGCTACTAAAGCGGAAAAATGATGATTCTTCAATTCAATAACAACATCATTCTGATCGAAGAATTTCAGAGATGGTGAGGAAGCATTAAAGTACGGTATTGCAATAAGCTAACTCTTTCAGGAGAAGAAAAAAAATTGTAAGCTCACCTGAGGAGCAACCTTGTTTATCAACATGCTTCAAAAGCGAATCAACATGTTCAATGTGAACAAAAATAATCGATAGCAGAGTTATGAAACAAAGAAAGTCTATTATATTCCCTGCTCAGATTTCTTAGCTCACGAATTTGTTACCTATTAAGCTAATGGAGATCACTATGTACCCTTTCTATGCACACTGAAGTGGTTGGCGAAATCAAGGACACTCTCATGATTAGCAAGTGCAGCTGTTTTTCCTCCGAATTACAACTTCGACGTGCCCCTCAGACAAAACATCTCAACAGCTAATTTTTAAGTATCGATTTGGCAAAATAACTAGCGGCACAAGAATGAAGAAGGCGCTTTTTTTTTTATTAGCAATATTTCTATCTCGATATCGAAGTGCTACTAAACTTTGCTGCCTTCATCGTTTCATTACCAAATAATAGGAAATTTGTTGCGTATCATGGAACAAAACGAATCAACGCGGAACTGGATGTTCCGCGATCACGCCACCAGGTGAAAGCATGAAGTCATCATCTCATGAAAAAATTCAATTTTCATTCGCACTGAAGTGTATGGATTTGATGGAAAATCGCTCTACAGAGATGAAAGCTTCGGCTGCTCTCCTTTTTGCCGTGGTGCGTTTATACGTGTCCCGCACGCTCTCAATGATGAACATTAACTCCGATGTACATGATCAAAGCTATTGACCGGTCCAGTTTTTTCAGAACATTCCAGCTAATAAAATATTTTATAGACACAATTGAGACTCTCACGAGCTGGCTTTTCTTTCAAAGCTCGAACGGAACTGACAAATCCTCTCAACATCAGTGACCGACAATTCAACGACTTCTCCTTATGAAAGCAGTTTTGTTACGCTCAGTACTTCATTATTGTCACAATCTTGAGCATGACAAAACGACATTGAAGAAGGCGAAGTTACCAAAACGGCGGCCATCAAGTTGAGAATCATATACCGACATTGGGCAAACTTTAAATAAAAGACAGTTTTCGATATGATACTTTTTCCATTTCACATGCCAAGATTGAGTGAGAAGTCAGTCTTTAATCCTCTTGGCATTTGTAATCAAGTAAATCAGAAATGGCACACTGACCATTTGATAGTTTTCTCCTCGAGCACAGATTTTTCCCTAGATTTTCGGTAGTCATTCGACAAATGAAGATTTGCTGTTCAGGAATGGGACTAGTTTCTGAAAAAGCTATCTAAGTGTGCTGCAGCAACGAGGGAAAAATAACGTTTCAATTCCGGAGTGTATCACATTTGTCGCACTCGTGCCTGCTTAGCAGTTCTCTTAGGCAAAGTTTGTTCGGGCACAGTTTTAACTTATTCAATAGCTTCAAAAACAGCAAATTAGTACTATGCTTTGCTTTGAAAGCTTTCTTTACTGCGGTGTAGCACGAGTAAAAATTTGGTGACAATCACACTTGGCACACATGTTTTGCTCCGTCAGCGTAGAGATTCTCAAGTAACGTAATATTTCCGAAATCGTACCTTTTAAGCTTCTTTCAAAGTGCTGTAAAAACGTAAAGCGACGCATTTTGCTCTCAAAGTAGGTAGCTTGTTGCTTGATACTCGTAAAGAGTTTACCTGGTAAGATTGATTAAAATGCAGCTTTGGTGTTGTTAGGCTAAACAGAGTACTTTTTTACAATTAGGTATAGAAATTCGATCGAAATGAAGAGGAAAAATTCCACCGACCTTGAATTCTGACTTCACTGAGTCTCACTTCTAAGCTGACTTGAGGTTCTCATAAAACCTGTTATTATAGCTAAGATCTCGGCAGTTTCGTCTTCAAGAAAACCATGACGATTAAAACGAGTGATTACAGTAGTTGTTCATCGCACTATGTTTATCACCGTAGCCATTTCTTTGAGACAAATCGAGTAGAGTGGCCGAGTAAAGCAGCGTCTTCAACATTGTCTTCTACACAGAAGTTCAAAGACTTGATTATCAAACCGACACCTCAAGATGAATTGTCATAGCAGCGTATAAAAAAGTCGGTCGACAGTCGCGTGAGACCGTCTTGTTTATTGGTGACCGCCGAACAATGTCGTGTCACTGACGTACCGTTTAGATGACAACATTAGAATCGCTTTCTCATTCGTGCACTTGTCCCCACTTTTCAGTTTGTCCCCGTGCAATTTCTATGACCATCAACATCGTACAATGAACAACTGCTTTGGGCACTCGTTTTGAATCATCGTGGCTCTGATGAAGACGAACTTGGCAAAATCTTAGCCATTCCTATATTTATGAAAACAATGCTCATAAAGAAGCAAGAATTGGGAATTTCTTGGCGTCAGTTGAAATCACTGCGTGCAGCGCATTGTGAGAGCTAGCATTTTTGGTTATTTGTTCACAATTTTCGATTCGTCTCTAAAAAAACCCTTATCATAATTTTTTCTTTCCTCTCATACACCACGCGATGTCCTCTACCTAATCATACAGTTTTGATGTTATTTCAGCACCCTATACAAAACTTCTTTAAATCCAGAACCAAAATTCAAACCATGAAGATTCATGTTAACAAGTGGCTATCAAACCTTTGTTGAAAATCCATCCACAGATCCATTGTGAGAGGACAAAGCAATCCGAATGTGAAAAATATTCTGCTCCTAGCTGGCATAAACACGAAAAGAAGTCTTTTTGAAAACCGAGCCCGATTAAAATCTCCAAATTCGAGGCTTTAAAAAGTTATGAAATATTTAGAGGGAAACTTACTTCAGTGATAAAGGCATAGCGCCGCCAAAATAAAAATAATTACGGTTTACAGATCTTTCTTACCTACGAAAGTGTTTTTGTTTGTAAATGGTTGATTTTGCTCCAGCAGCCTTAAAATAGCCCCGTTTCATATTTTTTATAAAGGCTCCTATACTTCACTTGAAAAATGGAATTTCGCTCAACCAGACTAATTACCGCTCAATTTAGTATCCTTGGCTTCAGCAACTATCGTGCTGATGTAGAAGTTTGATATCTAAAATTCGATTTCGCTTTCAGTTTCATGATTTTGGTCCAAGTCAATTCTAAACAAGTGAAACTTGTATCATCTGTCGTCCCAATAATATAGAGTGGACACCAGTAAACCTTTGGTCTATCGCAGTCTATCGCGTGCACGTGCCGCCCAGTGAGCACTTCTCGTCTTGATGACATGCCAATATCTTCAATAGCTTTTCGTCAATAAAACAATCCATCTGACTGACAGTCTTTCTGTGGCGCCTCTGACGTCGAGAAAGCTACTTGATAATGGCTCTTGTTTATCGATTCCGTTAGAACACATTGCGCGCTTGGTAAATTGCCAGTCCGGGCGCAAACGATGTCACTGACGTTCAAACGTTGACCTGGGATGTAACTTCGGATACCTTTTCTAATTTAATTGCTTTGGCAACGTTCGGATATCCTTTTTCCTGCTCATCTGTCGAAAACGTTTCTAATGCATGTGTTGACGCGAGAAAATCTATGAAATTCGAAACATGGGTAAGGAGTTAGGTGTTGTTTGTTCTCTTCACGACTAAATCACGAACCTGAAAGGAGAAAATTCTCGACGTTGATCACTCCATTTAGAATTGTAGTGCACTCGCTTATACTTAACATTGTCTTTACAGTGGCGTGCAATAAGAAAGTCGGGTTTGTAATTTTCAGTCAAGCACTTCCATAAGCATTGAATCTTAATTAGGCTATAAATCGCATGGTTAACAGCTTACTTTACATACCGCTCCGAAAGTTTCTGCTTTCCATATCATGTACCACAGAAACCTTCGTATCGAATAGTCTCTATTTTACTTTATCATTCGATGGGACCAGCTGAACGAGCGCTCTACCCAATCAAACTACTCACTACGGGAGAAACATAGCCATATTCGACCATCTAATGCTCCCATAATTTACGGTCTGTTCCTTCTTTCCCATTTAGCATACGTGGGTTGATTCTTATGCCTCTGTTTGTATTTTGAGCTCTCTCATTCCCACAGTACTTTAATAAGCTTCAGTCAAGAACTCATCCATCTCATGTTTATAGTTTGCCCTTTCGGTACTTATTTATTTAGTAACCATGTGTTAAGTGATCGTTCCTATGCTCATATTTACTTAAATGCAAGCTGGCTATTCATGTTTCTCTGGACTTGTCATTCACATAGTAAGGCAGAGCGTCGAGAACTATGAACTCGTATGACATCATTATTCTCAGGCACAGCTCGTTCAAGCTGTTAGAATGTGTCAACGCTACATACCTTACACCATAATCATGGTTTTGCATATAATTTTGGCTGTGCATAAATTATTACCTCGGTATTGTTATATCTGTGATAATTATCAATAAAGAGGTTCAATTAATAAAGTCTGAGCAGTATAGTAATCTCAAGCTGATGAAATGAGTGGACTGGTCTTGGTTCAGCAGCTCATACATGAAGGTTGATTAATCAAAACTCAAGAGTTCGCTTAAGCCATTGGATTAGTACATACACAAGAGCCCAATCAATCACAAACCGGCGTGGAAAATCAAAAGGAGAGCGACTCACGAAAGAGGTATGCACTTTTCATTCTACTACAAACGTTTCAACTAGTTTCATCAACCGCCTCATGGATATGCCATTCACTTCCCTGGCGGAACTCACCTGAGGCTCAAGCTGAAAGTCACTAAAACATGCTCACCGAAGTATTATTGATTTCAACAACTATCTCTCTAGCGCATAAAATTTATTTCTGGAAAGAAAACTTTGCATTGGAAATTAACCCCAAATGATTCAGAGACGGTAATTTCTATGTAAGTTGCGCTGAACTCAGATTTATACCAAAAATCTCGAAATATCCTCACACAATTTTATCACTAGACTACTTAAAGTAGAGCGTAGCATCAGTGAATATAAACTCTCCTGCGCAATTTCATCATGACCAGGACCATCGCAGAAGCCTGTTGAGGCCGCGATTGGCTGTACGGTGTTCATATTGTCGCCCATACAGAGCAGCAACCAATAATGTGTGAGTAGGTGGCCTTAATAATGTGTTATTATACCAACATTTTTCTAACGTAAACTATCAAGGTCTGTATCATGACTCACAATCAACGATAATAGCAAAAAGTGTCCATCAATAACTGACTATTTAACGTGATTTGGCCTGTGCAATGCTAGAAATAGCAACACAGCAGCAAAAACAATATAATATGCACGCATTCATATCGGTCACAAAAGCCTGTTTCTCAGAGATTACGGAAGTGGTCCGAACCCGTTAAAGGGTCATAAAGGTTTCATAAAATCCGAGTTTTACGATCAGTAAATGGAACAGCAGTTGCGAAATGAGGTAAAGTAATCGGTAAATCGATATTAATGCAGAATTCCTTTACGAGCAGTTTTGTTAAGCAGACTGCTTTCTATATTTTCTTTATATTTTTGACCCATTTGGGATGGTTTGTAACACTACGCGACTGACTGAAAGGGTTTTCTGCCGGACAGAGCTTTTTTCTCATACGTTCAGTAATCTTTCGGAAACTCAAGCCTCCAAGATACCGACCTTATTTTCTGAAAAGCTCTTGTTATTGCATTATAGCGGCGAAAATAGTATGATTTTTCACACCTTAAATCCTTTGTTTATTCGGCGGAGGCCTGGCGGATAGCTTTTCGCTGAACGTTCGATATTGATTCATTGGCTCCAATTTCGTTCCTGGTCTTGAAACTTGCTTTTGAAAAAGTTTCACAATAGCGCCATAAAAGTGGAAAGAATGTTAAATCGAGCCCAAAGCAGGTAGCTCGTTGCTTGAACCACATACGAATTTTCTGATTTATGTAAGTACTAGTAAATATGGTTTGTATGATAGATACAAAAGAGCGGTGGCGGATTAGGAACTTCTCCGTGATTTCATGAGAAGAACACATCCTCGCATTTTTCAGTCTACTCTGTCAGTGGAAAAATGTAGTTTTCCTTTCGGCGCAATTAGCCAGTTGTTTAAACTCCACAGTGGGCTTTGTTGACATCTTTTCAGTAAAATTTTGATTCCGAAAAATTTTGTTTCTAGGAAATATTGTGAAACGGGAATCCACAAGCGCATTACCAGTAAAAATCATTTAACCTAAAAAATTTTACATCTCATGAAAAGGCCACTTCCTTTAGATAGCAGCAGATTTTCAACTAGTTTTCGATATATCTCTTGACAATATTGCAAGAACATATCTGGGGGGATTTAAATATGCCACCGACACAAGCCTTAATAGAGCTCGTATTCAGTACCTTACGGTGCATTTCTTCCGCAACTGCGAATCCGAACTCTGAATTTTCGTTGACAATGCAGATTTTATACCCAAAATATCCAGCAGTTAACAACATACACTATCATCAGTCAACAACATATTACCTTTGCTTATAGTGGTCAACATTTTACCATTCTTGCGTTAAATTTGTATTTTTACAATCAAGAAGTGCTCTCTGTTTTTCTCCTGAACTTTTAATAGTGACTCGATAGCTTAAAAATAGAAAATTTTATTATTCGGTTTGGCTTTCCGAAAATCCGATATTGTGCGCTGTACCAGCGAGAAGAAAAATGCACTTTCAAGGGAAGTCTGCCGTTGTTTGAACTTCACAGCGAGCTTTGTTGGTAATTATATAATGAATTTTAGATGGTCGGACACTCCATTGCCACGAAGAAAGCATACTGATTGAGATTACTGTATAATTGTAAGAAAAACGTCCATTCGCCCTGATAAATCTCATTAATAGAAGCACGACAAAATTTGGGACTGGCCATATTCCCAACTCTTAATGTGTATTCTGTCGCGTGCGTCGTGAGAGTGGATTATCTTTTGATACTCATCTTTCGTCCGATAGCCATGGATATCTCTATGTCACAATTAAACCTCAAATATCGGGTTGGTGCTGCCCATACAGATCAACTGATCTATTGTACTTGAGTTTTACTTATCTCGAACACCTCCCGTTGTCACCAAAAAGTAGAACATAATTCTTGTCGACTATTCTTTCTTCGACCACCCACCAATTATCTCTCCATTAGTGTAAATGTACAGAATGTGACATTGCTTGGTCTTCACTAATCTTAGCAAAATATATGCCATTAACATTGCCATTAAATTTCATGGGAATCAGATTTAATATAGAAATAGTGCTCTAGAAGACTATATGTTTGAAAATATTCTCGTCGCCAACTGTTTGTGATTCGCACTGAATATTTGTGTCTGGACGAAGAACGCAGTCCTTGGAGACAGTTCTAGCTGAAAAAAAGGTAATTACATCGAAGCGAAAAGAGATGGATGTAGGAGAGCGTGGTTTGAACATTGAAACGACTCCGGGATAGGGCTTTGAGAGGACTCGTTAATGGACTCGTTTGACAGGAAGAGGACTTGTGAGAGGAGCGTGAATAGGACTCTTGATAGAGCTATTGGGACTCCCCCAAGGGGGTTCAGTCAAGTGTCCTCTTGAAATGAATGAGCAGTACAATACTGGCCGGAATTTCGATGGTTTCACCTGCTTCCGAAGTTGAGGAGATTAATTTGACTCGCAGTTTTTTCGTCCACCACTTCTGGAAGTTCACCTACGGAGGCAGTGAATATCGAACAAGAACATTGGGAACAAAAATAAGCAATCACTGTAGTTTTTATGGAAGCGCCTAAGACTCTTGGCATAAAATTTCTCCGTAGCGCAAAGGATTCGATTCTTCTTCGCATAAGTGGAAACCAAAAATAATCTGCAAAAATTAACGCAGTTTATCCATCCAAGCGGTGAAAATAGGGGAGGATGTTCATGAGAGGCAGTTAGGCGGACCAGACCTGTGTCATATTGAAGTTATTTTGAGAGATTGAAACTTGAAGGAAAGTAAGCAAATCGCCTTGAAAGTCATCGACTAAAAAAATACGTAGAATGCGCAAAGTCAATGGGTATGATTATTCACAAAGGCTGCAATGCCAAATAATGTCCCAAGAACAAAGTGAACATAGAGACGAATAATATCTAAGCCTTGAGGGGAAAGTCCTAAATAAGAAAGTGTAATATTCTCATGATAGAGATCTTATGCTTATTAAAGTTTGCTGAGAACGGAAAACTTTGTTGTAGTAAACAAGATTCGAGGGTAGGCGTATGTGAGGAATGATATTTGCATTTTGAGTGAATATTAGAAATAATCGCGGAAGGTATCCACGAGACAACAGCTCACGTTCATTGTTAACTTCAGCCATTTGCATGAGCGACTGTAAAGGACCGGGAAGACACATGATGAATCTCGAAAAAAAAAGGTTTTCAGAGTCAGTTATTACATGTACCTTGAAGCAAAATGAAGAAAAAAAATTTGCATGGGCTGGCTGACACAAATTCTGTGATTCTGCTGCATGTTATCAATTCGACTTTTTCGTAACTATTATTTGAGCCAACATGTCATGTGGTCTGTTAAGTGAGCTGACTTATAGAGCCCGATACACGTGTTTCGACGTTGATGGTCTCATCAGCCTGGCGGTATCCTTCTCGTCTTTTGCCAATCCTCTCAGGGCGCTCATTCGCCTATACTAAGAGTAGACGTCGACGAACATTTTACACTGTATGTCATGTGAAATTTCACTAAGCACACAGTGATGTACACTCGATTGTTAATGGCTAGTATATTTAATATATCAGATCTTGCGCTTCTAGTGTTTTCTTAAGACCACCCTCTAATTTTAATATATCTTGTAAATATTATTTGATCACCTAGCAAAAGTCGAATTTTTCGTTTCGAGTGTTTTGTTAAGACAACGCTCAAACTTCGACATTTCTCTCAAGCAATTATTATTAGAGCTAACATGCCATGTTGTCTTCTGTTAAATGAGCCCGATACAGGAGAACCTTTTCCACATGACGGCGATCGAGTAGACGTCGAAATACCACGAGTCGGTGTCAATCCCACGTACAGAGTCAGTACAGGAGCACTCTTATTAAAAAGTTTCATTTGATTGTTCTATTTGTTGTCGAATTCGTTCAAGCGATAGTGATCGCTACAATTAAAATTTCCGCTAAAGCACCAGAATTACATCACGTATTATGTAAAAAAGAGGAAATGAAATGGTAACCACTCTGTCAATCGGTTTTGAGTGAAGCAGGACGGATGAATGGCAAATACAGTGAATGACGATCCATGAGGGTATGACTTTAATATTGGAACACTTCTACTGAAAAGGAAATATGAAGAATCACTAGGCAATAGCAATAGAATAATTTCATTTTTTTAGAACATGTGAGGCCTTCCTGAAAAGCCCAAGCGTTGCGTAAGCTGACATTTTCATGAGAAAAACAGAATTTTGCGCTCCCGAAAAAGCATTTTGGTTCATTGAAACGTTCTAGAAGCGATTTAATGTTCACAATATCTAAAAAAATAAATGATCGTAACGTTGTGGAGCGAAAAAAAGCCTATCATGTTTCTTACCCTCAGATTTTTTGGCTGACGAAATTTTTAACTTATCAAAAAACTAAGGGGATCAATAAATATTCTCTATAACGACACTGAAATGGTTGGCTAAACCTAGTGCGCTCGCAAGATCAGCAAATAAATTTCATTATTCCAAAATTACATCTTCACGGCCCCACCGTCGCACAAAACATCTCATTCGTAACTTTTTATGAATTCTCTTGACGAAGTAGCTACCGACGTAATGATGAAGAAGGCGAGCTATTTTCAAGCAGAATATTTCTATTTCGATATCGATGCCCTAGTGGATCTGTGCCACTTTCATCGTTCCACTAGAAGAAATTTGTGAACACAGTACAAAACAAACAGGACGGAAACGGAAATTGAGTTTTACCTGATCACCCTACCAGGTGAAAACATAAAATCATCATTCTATAGAAAAATTTGATTTCGATTCGTACAAAAGTGCTCGGTTTGACAGGGAAATCATTCCACAAGAATGATCGCCTTAGGAGCTCTTCTCCTACTTGCCGCGGTACGTTTAAATGTGTTTTCTACATTCGAAATGGTACGTACGGACTCTGCACAATGTCAGATTATTGACAGTAGTCAGATTTCAGCAAAACATTTCAGCTAATAAGAAACATCATGAACACGGCTAAGGATCTCACAATCTGTCCTTCTTGTTAGAGCCTGTGCAAAACTGAGAAATCCTCGAGAGAGCAATGACTAAGGTTTCGTCGATTCCGCCTTATTAGTGCAGTTTTGTCACTCTTAAGTTTCTTGTTCGAGAATCTTGGGAGGGACAAAACGACTTTGAACGATGTGAAATGTTCAAATCATGTTTCCATCGTTTAATTAGAAATTTTGTCTTTCTCATGAACCTCGTAGGTTGGTGGCTGAGCACATCTGTTTGCGACATCCCTGGGTGCGACATTCTGAGCGTACTCGTTATTAATTACCAGAAAGTGCTGAGTGGTGAGAGCATCAACCTTGAGCCGAGCATCACTAATTAGTTCTCCAGCATTTTCCTCCTAAAATTTCTTGCACTTTGTGAAAATATGGTTCAAATGCATTCTAGTAGGTCTACTTATTGTACGAAACCAATCATTTGACTACTTAAATGAAAAGACGACTTATGTGTTGTTACTCATACGAATGATAAACATCTGAAAAGTCAATATAAATTAAGATGCACCATTTCTTATGTTTTCTTCACCCCTGTTTATTTTAGGACTTTCGAAACTATTACAAAATGACTAAAGAGTTTTCCGCGTTAAGGCTCTTGACTCATGCCGCATGATTTTTCTACAAATTCAAAGTCGTCACCTTTATATCTTTTTATCCAATATCTGCCTAAAAGCGCTTGCTCAACTTTTCAATTTTTCATTGAATTTCTTCATGCGAAAACCAAGTGGTCTGATTGTTCCGTCTATCGCCACCACATTTATCACAAGCAATTACGTATATTGTGCCAGAACTCATGTAATCTCCATTTGCAGTCTAGAGAGCTAAGATGTGTGATAAGGTGTTCTTAACGGTAAGTTGCCATTTAGAAAGATTCCAGCTGACGCAAATGTTTTTCACAGCACTCAACATTATTGGGTATATTGTAAGATCATACCAGCGCAATAGGCGGTCAAATAAATGGATTACGATTGATTACTTCTCTAAGTAATTTTTTGTTTAAAATTTTTTATGCTGAGATTTAACTGAAATCGGCTTTCACTCCTTTTGGAATCAAGTGAGCAAAAATAGACTGATCTCTTCGTGGCTTCCTCGTCGAGCGCAGATATTTTTCCGAGACTTTGGTAGTCACTCGACAATTGGAATAAAGCTATTCATGACTGGGTTTGGTCTCTGAAAAAGCTTTCTTGGTGCGCTATAGCAACGAGATGAATTGCCTCCAAAGTGCGTAGTGATTTTCGCGCTCGTGTCTGCTTGGCAATTCTGCCAGACAGAGCTTTTTCGCAGAGTTTCAATAGACATTGGATAGCTGGAAAAACACAATCTTATTAATTCGCTTTGTTTTAAAAGGACTTTTCAAAGGCCCGTTAAAACGGCAAAGATAAAGTTACGTTTCACACTTGACTGAAATTTACTCGGCTAGAATCTCTGCATAGCTATCAGATCCTTCGGTGACTTGATGATTTCTACATGATGCTTCAAAATTTGGAGATGGTGAGACGGACTCTTTTGAATAGACTTTTGAAGTGCTGTAAAGCGTGAAAAACATTACGTTTCGGTGTCAAAGCAGATAGCTTGTTGCTTAAACCTCATAAAGGTTTATTTGGTAATACACCATGCCTTTCAATCACTTATGGTGGCTTGCCGATCTAACAGATCAGTGTTGCTGTCCTCTCAGACAAATGTGAGGGTTTTTGACCCACCCGGTAGGAGGCTTCGTAAATATTATGTGGGGCCTCGAACCACCGGCCATCGACTGGTCGCCGACGTGTATGTATCACAATATCACTAATCATTGCGATACGCGCGCTCTCATATCGTCGCATCTCCGTTATTCAGTCGATATTCTATTCACTTTTATCACTTTTTGTCCCTTTTCAAGAGTGCTTTTCTCAGCGCGGATCCCAGAACTTCTATTAATCAATTCGTCCTATCACCTTCCTTGTTCGATTGAAGATTTTGTCTTACTGGTGTACGTCGTAAATTACTGGTTGGCACATCTCGCAATATCGTGGATGGCCAAGCTGCACCGTCCTGCAGGCGTTCGTTATTAATTGTCAGAGAGTGATAATCATTTTTTGAGCCACGCATGTCAGTGGTCTGTCAATGAGGGCTGACTTATAGAGCCCGATACACGTGTTTCGATCTTGCGATCTCGTCAGTCGGGCAGTTGCCCTTTCTCGTCTTTTGCTAATCTCTGTGGGCGCTCCAGTCCCCACAATAAGAGTTAGCGACGACGTGCGCTTTACACTCTAGACCGGCCCTCATTGGCAGACCACTGACATGCGTGGCTCACATAATGATTATCAGGCATATTGAGATTTGAGCTGTGGTCTTAAGAAAACACTCGAAACGAAAGATTTGTCAGAGAGTGTCGGCTGATAGAGGCAGCATCAACCATCACTGAGTATCCGCTCACAGCCATTCTCCCAATATTATACACAGCCAAAATCTGGTGCATAAACCAGTTCAGATGTCTACCTATATTAAATGGAATACACCATTTGACTACTTACATGGAATGGTCACCGATGTGTTGTCACACTCTACAAATAATACCCACTTAACGCGAACTATGATGCCCTGTGTTTGGTAATATTCGCTTACTCTTTCCTCCCAATCTTTCTAGGACTTTTGCAATTTTTCCAAAACAACTCAAAGGTTTGGGCGCTGTGGCCGAGTGGTTAAGAAGCTCGTCGTAGCGCTTGTTTAAGCGAGCTCCACCTTCAACTTCCTCCAGCAGTTCACGATTACATCCTATAGAACGGCACAGTCAGGCCATCCTTGGGATTGCAAGGAGATTCGCTCAACTAGTATTCTACGACGCTCAAGAAGAAGGTGAAAAACGAATTAAATGTCAGAATTACTAGGATCCGTCAAGGGTTTTGCTCTCCGAGGTTTTTGATCCTTTTCACTGTCTCAAGTCGCCACCGTTGTGCCTTTCCTTGCAATGTGTGCCTAGGAGCATTTGTACGACTTTCCGACTTTTTAAATAATTGATATGTGCGAACACAAAGTGGTCGGGTCGTTTCGCCTACCTTGGCCGCAATTCACTGTCAATTAGGTTAATTGTACTTGAACTCATGCCGTCTCCTCCTGTATTATAGAATGCTAAGCTGTAAAAGTATGACGGCCTTTCCTCAGTGACGACGTGCCGTTTGCAAAAAATGGCTCATCAAGAGCAAATTCCTTCTTACTCAAATATGGTTCGACTTTGCCAATTTAATTCCGTACCCTAGTGGGAGTATACCAACGACATAAATCCAAACCGTTTTGGTCTATACGGAGTTTCAAGACGATCAACGCTATGACAAGATAAATAAGAGCTCTGGCTAACCAGAAAAATACTAAAGACTTAGAAAAAAAAACTCTGGCTTTTATTTTTGTTGCAGCTATTTCAGGCAGCCTTGTTCTGTTATATCTGCTTTTACGTCAACTTTAGGCTTTTACGCCACATGTTGCTTCGTCCGACAAGCAATGTCCTAAAGTAATACCTCATCCTTACGTCGAATATCATAAAGTTAAACCAGGATCGATCCTTTTCCTTGAGGGTAGCTGCAAGAAAGATGCACACTTGTGAGTTTGACATTAGAAAATCGCTGTTGAAACTTTCACATATTCTCATCGTGTAGATTTTCTTGTAATCTTTCACAGCGAATGACTTGGTGAATGAGTAGCTCACATTGTTTAGATTCGAGATCAGGTTTTTCGACAAGAAATATTTATACGATTATGGGCGGATACCACTACTCATGAAATACAATTTCGATTTGTTCGAATCAGATCCGTATGCGGCGGAGCCAAATAGCTGGGCAGTTTATTGTTTGTGTCTTGTTCGATTTTACCAATACTCCATCATAGTTTTTCAATACTGATACATTTTACTGCTCTTATCTTACCAAGTTATTTCCTAATCAAAGTAGTTTTAAGAAGTAATATGGAAATTATCGCATCTAAAAATATTTTTTGGCAAGAGAGTGGTGACGATTGGAGCTATTTACGAACATTTCAGAATATATCGTGGGGACGGGCAGAAACACACAGACTGGAATTAGGAAGGGGACAGGATTTCAATTTGAAATTGAAGTGCTTTAGCATAACCAGTATCGTAGTCCTTACGATCACTACTTACAACCACTTCGTCCTCTCACTGCATTCGTCAGTATTAATCTTCTAGTGTGGAGGCCGATGAGTATATAACTTGGTATTACGGCCAACAACGACGACGGTTCTATTGATTTAAGCATCGTCTGCCAATCGAAAAAATCAACATGCTCGAAGCCAAACGAGATTGCTTTCTTAGTAAAGTGCAATGGTCAAAACGGTAAGACAAAATCACTAACTGGAGCAAATTGAGTTCGAGTTTTCACTTCCTATACCTTGTCTTGCTTTAGTACTCGGTCTTAGTGATTTGAGATGATTTCATTAATAACATCGTGAAATCAAAACCATTGATATCAGTAGAATTAACCAAAAATAGATCATGAGTATTTTGTTGACACTGAGATTGTAGATCAACAAATTCTTACTTTTGTGATTCATTTCACTTCATTGAACATAGAGTAAAATCAGGTATTTTAGACCCTATGCAACCCCACATGAGAGAAATTTCCCCATGGACCTCTTTACGACGGTATGAACATTGTTGTTCGTTCGGTAGATTTTTTTTAAAATCATAACGCTGTTCAGACTCGGTAATCAGGTTCTACTTTACCCGAGAGGTGATCGATTTAACTTATCATCCCTGAATGAGCATGATGACGTTTTATTCTTTTTCGAAGCTCGCTTTAATGAGAGAAAAGTGAGTTTGCAGAATTATACAAAGAAATTTCAAATTTCTGAACTATAAGAATAACGATTTGACCAATAAAAAAGTAAGATTACGACGCACTTCAGATTGTGCTCAATGCACGCATCAATGGCAAGTGGTACGAACCATATGGAGATAAACTCCCACTCGGAAAGGGGTACCAAAGCCATCTGAGAATCTGGAATAACCCTCAAAACATACAGGTCAATCAATGTGACGTGTTTGTTAGTTTCATATTAGTTTAAAATGAATATATATGGGGTAATCCTTGCGAACTCCAGCTAAAAGGTTACATTTCCTACGTCACTTTGTTTGATGCAATCTGCATACAAGTGCTTGCAGTCTGAAAGAGATAGATCATGTGTAAACGTTGAGCTGAAAATCAGATTATATCAGCATCAGTTATGCTGAAAGGCGACTTTCTACGCCACGTCCTAGAAAAGCCAAGGATTACAGGAACAGCGATTCGCTACCAGATACGTCTTACAGGAACAAACAGCATTCAGTGTACCACTTCGAATCTGCTTGGCACTGAACCATTATCCTATCTTTCTTTGCCTTTGTTTGACTTATACACAATGTGTTTGAATCCTTCTAAACCATCTTCTTCATGTTGAAAGTACAGTCTTTTGATCACGATATCTTCTTTCAAATTTCCTTCACGTCTTCTACAATCTGAACGCCTACTCTTGTCTGCCATAATAATCCAGATATATCAGCATATCGTGTTTTTTTTTCAGGTCTATATTCAAGGTCAGCGTGAGCCGTTTATCATATTCACCCATGCTCCTGGTGTTCGTCCTGCTAAGGACTACATCAAGTGGCGAGTGGAAGGCGATGTTGAGGTCTCCTTTTTCGGCTTTGAGCGCTAGTACTGTCGGTGTTTTACATTTCTGACATGCTCTTAATCACATACTCTCCCTTTTTGTCGAATAAAAATTTGCAAGGCTATTGTTTCTCTCTTCGAAATCAATATCTGACACCTCAGCGACATCGTCTTTTCGAAGACATTGCATCTTTTTTCACACGCATTTCTGACTCCTCACTGTGAAAGTTCGATGTAGTAAGCTTCGCTTTTCTCTCCTCCTACCATTACCTGCAGAAGGTATGCGTTAATTACTTTAGCAGTCACATGAAGTTCCTTGAATCTACATGCGATTAGCGCGAAGCAATTGTGATAAAAAAATTCTTGAGTGTTAGTTTTTTGGCTTTATCTGACCCAAGCCTCTGTGAGTCTGTCAAGACTGTACTGTCAGCTCCACCTCTTCTGTGTCTCTGACTTCCAGCGAGACAGTTTACTCTAGTGGTATAAAGCACATTATCTATCACTCTCTACGTAATACTAGGAATGATTTAGCTAAACTAGCACCTTTATCTAGAAAGCATACTATTTTTCTACCCGAATTATTAATTATCTTGATAACACTTAGTAATCAATCACTTCACTTACAAGATTACGTAAACATATCGATCTTAAAGCCAATAAACAGGACTGCTGGCGAAATGAAGATTGCTAACTGACTTGAATACCGATAAGTTTTTAAAGTCTCGTAAGTATAGTGACACATAACTAAATGATCTATTCATTCCACTTGAAAAATAGTATGCTTTCTAGATGGAGCTTTTAGTTTAACTAAATCGAATTCTAGCAGTTGATTTTTAGTTATGGATTTCTAGTGATGTAGAGAGCGTTAGAAAGCACACTTCATTTTCACAGGATTAAACTGAATCGCTGAGGAATAGAGACGAAGACGAGGTGGAGAAGACAGCCCCCCTATGCCAGATAAACACAGTCGGAATCATTAGGCGAAACTTCGCAAGGCATTATTCTTTCATCTTTTTGTCCAAAAAAGTGATCACGGGCGATTTTGTAACTGCGCAACTTTGGTTAATTTTTTACATCTTCTTAGATGCTCCACTCGGTGACTCCCAGCATCTCGAGCAATTTTGAGCATCGAACGCTGCGAATTTCGTCGAACTTGGCAACGGATCTTCTGAATGTTCTTCGGAGTAGACGAGGTGGTTGAGCGACCTTTGAAAGACGGTATTCAATCCTCCAGACATTTTGAAACATTTCACCGCTCTGTAGAGACTTTTGGCTGAATCCAGCCGATTTTAGCAATGTTAGCCGTTTTCATCCCCGTCTTGTGTAACTCATTTACTGCGACACGTTTAATTAAACGAACCAAAGCTTGAGCACACCTGAATCAGGCAAGTATTTAAACAGATTTCAAGGCACAAGGAATTTGATAAAAGTGTCATCGTTGATAAAAAAAAATATTATCTCACTGCTAGAGCAACAAACTACGCAATTCTTAACACTTTATGAGCACCTTGTATGTTAAGGCGCAATAGCCTACGAGCTGAACGCTGGGAAAACAGTCAGGTTTTCTTTCTTCTCTTGACATGTACACCATGACATTAAAAGTGTAAATCTAGACGTCGACCAATCATTCCAGGATGTACCGTGCATTTGTTTTGCATCAGTTGAGCTAATTCAGTGCGTACCTGGCTTATACAATGGCTTACAGTGGCCTATCAAAGTATCAAGTCAATCCAACTATCCTACCAGGCAAGTGTAGACTAATCCACTGACCTCGGAGGTAGATATTGTGGCAATAATGCGGGGGAGGGAAAGGAGTTCAAACCATCGGCGATTGACCGATTGACCACGTGTGAGCCGCAGAGCATCTTCATGCAATAAATCCCAGGAACGACTATCTAATAAACTCGGCATAGTTAGAATAAATGAGTATATTCTTCTGTTTAGCCGCTCCGAGATGTTATCGATATTATTTATTGAATATCAGCGAAGAATAAAAACAATACAGTTAATAATGCAGCATGAATATTGCAACAGTCGTGGTGGCTTACGTTTCGGCAAGGCTCGGCATATTTAGAGCCTGGAAAGGTTAAATTGATTCGCAAATTATTAAATCAAAGGCCTTCATAACCCCAGCAGAAAGCAAGAAATAAATTTCTTGGGTTACATAGGAAAAACTTCATTTTAAAAACACTTGCTTCTTAGATGTTTTAGGTCTTTCAATTAATCGTTGAAGATCTGCCACTTGAAGTCTGTGCTTAAGTGAGACTGTGCCTAGCTCAGGTCGGGAATATTAGTCTGAGGTGTGGTACGAGGTCACGCGTTTTTACGAGGCATTCCTCCTTGCGGTTCATTTTGGGCCTTTGCTATGTATCCAGAAGGCTTACAAAGTTTTGCGCGTAGAAGTGTTTGATTCCTGTGCAAGGACCGTGAATTTAACGTGAAAATCTGCTCCTTGCTTCTGCTACATGCTTCTGTTCCTTATGCGTGCCTAGTGGGGTTTTTGGGTCGGAGTTACGTTTCCCAGCTAGGTGCTCTTTTATGGGGATGCAGAGTGGTCTACTCGTTTCGCCGATATATTCATCCCCGCATGCCTCGCACGACATTAGGTAAATTGTACCTAACCTCATGCAGTCGCCGTCTCTGCCGTTTGGGCAACTTTGCATTCGTTAGTATCGCAGAGGTGGTCATACAGTCGGTTGCGGACTAATTGGCGTTTTAGTGTTTTTGGTGGTATCTCGACTACTGCTACCGAATTATCTAAACCTGCTCTTTTTAAGCAGCGTTTAATGGCTGCAGTTACTTCGTTGGAAATAAAAGGCAGGATGAACGGAACTTCATCCTCGCTAGACCTTTCGTATAGGGGGGCCGAATTTTCTCTAATTCGATTCCATTCGGCAGGTCATGGCTCTCTTTAAAGAGTGCCTAAGCTACTCATTTTTCAGATGGTCTGAGAATTATTTTGCGCAGATCAGAGGGGTGGCAATGGGACGACGACTAGCTCCGACCCTTGCTATGGCTTTTATGTCTAATGTAGAGGCCCCAATAATCGATCTCCGGCCGTTACTCTACTGTAGGTATATAGATGATTGTTTCGTCGTCTGCTCAACGCAGGAGGAGATGGACAAATGTTTTGAGTTGTCAAACAGTCAATCAGAGTAAATAACGTTCACCCGTGGTAAACCTAAGGCAAATTGGCTTCCATTTTTGAACGTTCAACTTAACTTCTGCGAAAACTCCTAAAACACAAAATGGTGTCGCAAACCAATCAACAAAAACATCCTGGTTCCATACATTCGCTCATTAACAAATTCTCGACCCTATTCAGTGTTGTCGATAGCCACATGGGATTGAATCGTGTCAGAAGTGCAGAGGTTTGTATTCATTTCGACACGTACTGTACTTAAGTTCCTACGAAAGTGATGCCCAGTAGTCTCAACTTTTTGTGATACTCAATTCTCACGAAATAAGAAATCGTGTGATAAAGCACAGGTGTATACTAGAAACACCTCAGTGCCAAGTCATTATTCAAATGCCACGATCTATACTTCAGGAAGACCAAAGCTATCAAAAAAGTTTCTTTTCATTTAGTAACTTATGAAGCATAAATAGTCTTTGTTGCACTAATCTTGTCGCAGTATCCATCACTAAAGGTAGTTTCGATTAGATGCAAAAAGTAGAATAAAAAGCCATATGCGGGAGAACAAACAGAAGGGACAAAAATTTTGTGACGTTGACAACTCGTCATGCAAACTCTAGAGAGAATCACGAGGCTATACTTTCTTCACTGGGAAGCAATAAAATAAAAAACAGAAAAAACACCCCCCGGATTGACTATCTATTTACCTCAGCATAGTTGGAAAAATTCAGTGGTTTTTTTCAATTAGCAATTTTTATCATTACCAATCAACCTCGGATCTGCTTCTCGGAAAAAACCAGTGAGGGGTAATTAACTGGATGGAAAGAATGTCAAACTCGTCGTTGAGCCTCTTATTTCTACTGCTAAAAAGCGTCGCTAATCACATATTTACCAAGATAGAATATCTCTCTACCCGTGGCCATCTCTGCCAATCCACCACTGCTCTCACAATCTCTGACATCGGCTTTGGCAGTACTATAGAAAATAAAAAACACTTTCCTATAATCTAATATGCACGAACACAGCTTTCAAAATTATTTCGATACTAATCGAGAGCCTTGATAATGTAGTAGTAACCCGTGCTCCTTTGGAAAAGAAGATAGGCGTAGTTCGAGTCTACGAGTTACTCCGCATAGAACAGATTTAAGATTTAAAAGGTCTACCTGTATCCCATCATCCTTAGAGTTAAATTGCATTCATTACATATCGTCAAAGTAGTTAGACTGTTAGTAAAATTAACATTATTCCGGTATGGTAAATCAATTGGCAAAGCGTGGTATGCAAAAACTTTTGCGTCAGTTGGGATTCGAACCCACATTTCACCCCGTGCGGAAGAGCGTGCAGATTCGTTGCAGACCGACGAACGTTTTTGACACCACTATTTCTAAGCTAGTTCTATTATTCCGATCGTTTGAAGAGGTACTATTGTGCTATGCCTTGAAATTTTGAGGAAAATGTACCATTAATATACTTTCTTATCTTTGGATAGCCACCTCAGCATTTCTTTTCATAAGTGTCTGCACTGTTCATACGATTACCTCCTATATTCTGTGATGGCCTTTTAATCACATAAACTCAGGTTTGAATATCTTGGCCATGGTCGTGGGCATGAATCTCAAAATATTTACGTGAGAATAATGGCTGCGTATGATAACACTACGCGAAAAAAACAGTACAAACCAAATGGAAAAAAACTTATCTTGATTAGCTGACGCGAGGTTGATAAAACAGTTGTAGAAATTCGGCTGACGTTTCGGCGACCCGCCTTCTTCAGAGCCTGGACGTATATACTATTAGTCTAATAGAGAGACTAAATTAGAGACTAATACTATATACGTCCAGGCTCTGAAGAAGGCGGGTCGCCGAAACGTCAGCCGAATTTCTACAACTGTTTTATCAACCTCGCGTCAGCTAATCAAGATAAGTTTTTTTCCATTTTCATATATCAATTGATTATGCCGAGGTTTATAGAAAGTCGAACTTTTGAATTAGTACAAACCAAAGTCCCACAATATACTTTATTTGCATGCACGACTTGTCACTACACTCAACTATGTGGATCCCAACACTTCTAGCATTCACTTCATTCTCTCGCAATCATTTCCCAAAGATCTTGAAACATTAAGAGTGTTGTCTGAAATGCTTACTGAGAACTTCGTTTTCATCAATGCCATGAAAATCCGACTGTTATGAGATTTTGTGCAATCTAGACGACACTTGATGTGAAAACTTTCTACGTGACTGTAGAAAGATGTTGGGGGACAGGGGGAAGGGTGAGAATGAAGAAGTATTCTGATCTCACGATAGTCAGCACCATTGGCCACTCGGCCACCACTTCTTTCCTCAAGCTTTTACAAAGCGAATAAAAGCACTAATAACGTATCCCGATGGGCTAATCAAGTTCAGAAATCAATTCGTGTCTTGTAGAAGTACAGTCGATCGAAGGCGTTTCATCATTCGATAACGAAACTCACGAGCACAGGCGACGGTGACAAGCCGAAGATGTTCTCTTGTGAATCCGACAAGGAGCAGGAACGACAAAAACAAGTTAGCCATCATTCACCTTAACGCAGTCCCAACCTTGTGGAAACATTAAAGTTCATAGAACCTTTAGAAAATCTTTCTTGCATTTCGTGAATCGCATATGTGAACTGTGAGAAATTTGTTTACCGCTTATTTGCAGAGTACTGGATACAACACAATGAATAATAAATTTGATTCCAACCTATTTTGGTTCAATAATACAGTTTGAATTTCGTTCAGCCATGTTAAAATTGATTGCAAATGTGTTGAGCAGCAAATAAGTGCAAGGTCCGATTCGTAGTGGAAGATAGTGTGGAATGAGGAAAAAAATACACATCCGAGAAGATTGAGTAAGACGGAGGCTGTAAGGATAAAACGTGGGTTCAACTTCCATGTGATTTCAAATTTTACGTATCACCTAGTCTTTCTTATATGCCCAATAATGTAGAGTGCTTTGCAAAAGACGTTTGCGTCTTCCGGGATTCAAACCAAGATTTCACTCTCTCGGGGAGCGTAGGTTAACCGTTGCAACACCGACGCAAATATTTTTCCACAGCACTCTGCATTATTGGGTATATTGACAAATCAGAACACCGCAAATGGCGCAAAAAGCACGGTTTTTTCTTTCTCCTGTAGGGCTATCACGGAGCTGCCACAAAAACAAACAAATTTTTAATTTGTTCGAAACTTGCCCTATCGATGAGTGCTAGTACTCTAAGGAGGGAGTTTTGTCGAGCGAACCACAAGCGGGATGAGGAAAAAACACATGGTCGTGTGAAATATAATTTTATATTACTCACAGCATTTCAAAAGGATGTTCTAAGAAAACCCGAAAACCCCTATGAAAAGTTCGTGGCCAACGCTAGAGGGAAAATAGGTATTTTGGTTTCTCGACATGAACGTTCTATTGCTCGATTCCCAGAAAAACAACAAGAAAACACAGAATTTGTTGCCAGAGAGAGCAGCTTTCACAGGGTGAAATTTGGAGGACGGTTCGGATGTGCATGAAAGCAATAGCAGCCATGCCGTGCCCGACGTCTTATTAACTGCCAAATCAAAAGCGGTCTACTTAATGTTTTGGAGGGCGATACAATAAAATGGCACATTTCATTTGACGTGCAAAGTAAGTGGACGAAAAAACATCATTCATTGGGCAAAAAAAAGAGTTATCCTATTATGTATATCTTGATAGCTGATTAGTCAAGTCGTTCATGGAGGGGACGTGTAAGTGTTTGTGACGATGAAAAGCAACTGATAATCCACTGTGCTCACAAGGGAACGTGGGCGGGCACACCACTATTTTTTCATGCAGCGGTTGAAGTATTTTTCAATGCATCTACTCGGTAAGGCAGCGCATGTGGCTCAGTGGTTCGAAGTGCTTTGCTTCGTAGACGAGGTCTATGGCTCGGTCTCGCACTCATGGCTCACCATGCCATCCATCCCTGCGAAGTCGACAAATTGCTGCGAAAGTGATCCAAGACTTGTCTGGGGGTGGGTGGTAAGCAGCACTGATTCAATATAGTGGGAAGCCAACTTGAAGGCCACATCACCTCAATCACTTCACTCTCCTCAAGCGAAGTTAAGAATTGAAGACGAATGTCGGGCAAATCAAGGTAACACTGAACGACTACATTATATATACACGGTTTGTATGTGCCAATGTAAATGGCTAGAAACGTTTTGGTGTTATGGTGATTAATTGTCATATATATGGATGAGTTGCAGTGCAGAAGGAGTGGTATCGATACAGGTGCCGGTAGTGGCAACAGTTCGAGCATGTGCTTCTCGATAAGGTGAAATGTGGGCTCGAGTCCCACTGACGTGAAGATATTGCACATCACTCTGCATCAGTGGATATAAACATGGGCAGATTATCAGGATAACGTTAAGGAACATAGCCAATTGGCCTTAACACGAATGCTGAAGATTTAGTAGGGGCATGACCACCAATAGAGATAGGTTTAGTTTCAAAGGTACTATACGGCGTAAACTGGTCAGCCACTACTGAGTTGACAGTTAACAGTCAACAGATCGCCCTATACAGGCCACTTTTGCTGTTTGGCTCCACACTGTCTAATTTTGATATTGATTTCAATGACATTTGCGCAAAATAATTGGTAGCTGAGAACATTCTAAAAATTCTTCTCAATCATATAGCTTCTAGGTGACAGAAAAAGTTCCCGGCGTTTGTCACTATTTGATCGAATAGTTTTCGACTCCCTTGGCTTCCCGGTTATGTGCGTGCATTGCTTTTCTTGATGAATGAGGTCATAGTAGGATTCCTCTATGATGGAAACGATCGAGTATACGGTGAACTTAACACTAACGAAAACTGAGTCAAATTCTATACTACGCTGCCATTCTTTTGAAAACTTCTCTGGAGATGGAGCATGTAATAGGGCGCTTTTTTCTCTTTCACCCCTGTTTTCTTTCTTTTTTAAATTAACTTTGAATAATTAAATCATGT
>JAHQIW010003501.1:0-24413 GCA_019055375.1 Parelaphostrongylus tenuis
TTTCACGGCAGAAATTGCAGAGATTCTCTTTAATCTATTCACGTAAAAAACATGAGAAGTGAAAAAGGTATCGTACTAAAGATGTGGTGCATTACTATCATTTGAAGCCCAATGGGAGTCTTTGATGAGCGAAATAGACTAACAGAGTTCATGTTTCATATAACCTAAGAGAATGAGTGATGAGCAAGAATTCGACCTCAGACGAAAGTCGAACCCGCGCTTCATCCATACCGGGACGCGTGCTATCACCACACCACCGAGGTACATTTGCACCACCACTCATTCTTCAATATGTCTCTGATAGCGATCAGTCACCAATTTTCAAACAGGTTTTGTGGGGTATGCGATTTCGCTTTTGAACCCAGTTGAGCTGACAGCCAATGTAATATATAATACTCGACAATCCTGGTGTTTTCAATGCTTTTTGGTAGTCTTATGATGTTTCATACTAACCTAAGGGAATTTAGTGGTGATCAAAAATACGACCTCAGACGAAAGTCGAACCCGCGCTTCGTCAATACAGGGGACACGTGCTATCACTACATCACCGAGGTACATTCGTACCACCACTCACTCTTCAATATCTCTAGGATAGCTGCCAGCCACCATCCTTTAACAGGTTTGGTCGAGTATGCGATTCCGCTTGTAAACCCAGAAGAATCGACAGCCACTGTGATAGGTAATACTTGAAATTTTTAGTGTTTTTACTACATTTTCGCAGTGATACAATGTTTCATATATGCCTAAGAGAACTGAATGGTGAAAAAAACACGATCTTAGACGGGAATCGCACCTGTGTTTTATCCATAGCGTGGACGGAGTGATGGCTGACAATTGTCATGGAGATATTGAAGAATGAGCGGTGGCGCGAATGTACCTTGGTAGTGTAGTGGTAGCACGCGTCCTCGGTATGGATAAAACGCGAGCTCGACTCCCGTCTGAGGCCGTATTCTTGCTCATCACTCAATTCTCTTAGGTACATAAGTAGTACAGTAAACAGTAGCAAACATGTAGCAAATTAGGCATCGTTGCGATGAATCAGATACCAGTCTACAGTCACCACGGTATCCTAACGTTGATGTAAGTATTTGAGGAACACTCCTTAACCTTCGGTTTTCGCTTAGGTTCTCCACGACTTCCAATTGGCATCGAAGGACCCGCGACATCACTTAGTTGAATAGGCCCTCCGTTGTTCTGAGTGAGCTTCTCCAGCGGAAGATTCAGTCAAAAATTTGCACTATGAAATATATCAAGACCTTGTCCAAAGGGATAGAAGTTTTGAGATTTGTTGATGAAATGATGTGTTGATAGTAGATTGGCTATAGTATTTGCTAAGCAGCTAAGAATGTTTAACGGAATTTCAAACTGAAATAATAATAACAATATTTTTAACATCAACCAATAATCACCTACCTCTTTTTTTCTTCGGGAAAGGGAAATATTCCTAGGTTTTGCGGTGGAGTAGGTATAGCCCTTTTCGCTGCGATACCTCCTTATTTCTGTGATCGTCAAGTTAAGTAAACAGAAAACATCACTCTGAGTGATAGAATTAATGGTGTAACACCTGACTCTCCCCTTCCTACACTTTTCCAAAAATTCAGTGGCGAACTCGAAGAAACGTAGAAAATAAAGTGATCTCCTGGTCGCTGTCATCGGATTGAAGGAAGCAGAAACACTGTGTATTGAGCTGTTTAAGAGCTTAACAGACCACATACATGGATTAGAAAATAATTGAGGCATGTTGAAATTTGAGCGTTGTCTTAGAAAAACACTTCAAACGAAAGGTATGACATGTTCTTACATGAATGCAGAGTCAAAAATTCAGTGGTATTCAAATTCATGGATATCGTAACAGTAAAAAAAGCCTCCATTTCATCCACCTTCCAGGATCCACACAACGAATCCTTTGCCGTTTACAAGCCTTTATTGGCTTCTAAAATCCATAAATATATTGACTTGATTGCTGATGCTGAAATAACCTACGAACAACACTCCTTCGGAGATCAAAAAGATGAAAAAAGAAAACGTTGAACTCACATCGTTGTTGCAATATTCTCGACTTTCTTTCTACCGGAAAAGTGATCCGCAGAAAATTCGATCGCAAGGGACGATCACGTTCTGCTGTATGCTTAGGCATCAACACCTCGACACGTCGACTGACGGAGTGGAATGCTGTTAAAGCTCCTCGGAGTATTTTTGGGGGTACTAAAGATAAATTACATTATTTATCTTCACAACCTTAAATGATAAAATTATAGCATATTGATAGAGCGGAAAAGAATATCCATCTCCTCCTCTTTCTCATCATCGTGCAGTAAAAGTGGTTGACTGCTGATGAGCTCCTCCATCAATCTTCAAAGTCAATTAATTGCAATTGTGTTATGAAATTTAACTTAGTTCTTGAACGAAAACATACGCGATTTTTGCCGCTTCATCATTTTCTCCATATCGAAGCTTTCATCAGCTCAGCACATTTTGCTTGCTCGTGCAATTGCCTCAGAAACAGCAGCAAATCCCTCGGCTCGATGAGCTCGTTTGTGCTGAGAATCTAATGCGCAAAATCTATAATTTTCGGTCCCTTGGAATATGATTAGTCCAAAGAGTGTGACAAGAGCTTATAAGAAAATCGCTAATTTGGGTGAACTCGTAGCAAAATAGCTAAGTGCCTCAGAGATCAATCGGTAAGCATCTGCTTCTTCTCGGTCTCTTCAAATATACAGACTCTAAGAAGTGCTGAGACAGCACGGCACTAGATACTAAAGAAAATTGCATAATAAACATGACAATCGTCCTAGAAAAAATATTGCTCTCGATTCTATCTTTCGGCATTCATTATCTTTGAATGTATGCCTTAGAAAGTAGCACACTGAATAGATTGCTAATGTCGTTTTGGTTTTTCATGCTTCGAAGGAGAAGCCTTCGGAACTACAGTAAACAGTGAGCTGTGTTGTTTTCAGTCACATCAAGGGAACACTGACGAAAAGGTGATCGATGAAAGCTAGAAAAGGGGGACGTCATCAAGAATCCTGGCCCCACTCTCTGATGACGATGAGGGAGTTATCAAGGCGACGTGATGCTTGCTGTAGGAGACCAATCAACTTCTACGAACTATGTATGCGCGATGTTTTGAAATTAACTGTAGAATAGACAATGTCTGTAGTTGTCGGAAAAATGAAGGGTAGAAAGGACGGCTTCACTTTCACAATATAGGCGGCAGAGTGGGCAACAAAAGTAGGAAATATGTTCTTTTCCAAGGACGTAATTCTACTATTCAAACACGAGGATTATCGGAAAGTATTGGCGTATTTCTTACTGAAAACGTCTTTGGAGATTTCCTCCATAAAATGTCGTCTCTCTGTGGTGATCGAGTTCATTATGACCAAAAGTATACTATATAACTGTCAACAGAAACGCAATGGCCAACTACCCCAAAGGTGAGGGGCAATCTTCTCTCCGTTGGTACGGCTTACTAAGAAGGCCATTCCATAACAAAAAGCCCATCTATAAAATCTCTATTTCTCACGTTACTCATACAATATGTACTAATATTCTGACAGACGAGTAAAAGAACGAGCTATCTGTTGGTCTTCAGAAATACAGATTCTACGCAACAAAGCTCAGTTGTTGGTCGGTGCTAATGTATGGGTAAAAGTGAACTGATGCTCATCGATGCTGATTATACAAGCTGTTGATTAATAAAAAATTTCTAGCAAAGAAAAAATAATGGGTCAGAGTGAGAAATTTGCATTTTTCTAAAAAATTAATCTTCAAAATGATTGATGCGGATGCCATCGAGATTCACTCTTGCACTTGATTTACTAGAACTTCTCCATGTAACTACCATCTACAAGAAGCACATAGTAAAAACTATGTTTTCGGGTAACATTCTTACAAAACAACCGATAGAGATGTACAATAACGGCTGGAAGTATGTTGTTTGCCCTCACTGCGCGAATCACAGAGCCGTGGGCATATTTCGCCATTCAGCTAAGGATTTCGGTTCCTTCTGATTAGAAGGGAATAAAATGAGAACCGATCTCATTCGGTGGAGACTAACTCTTTATAAGAGTGCTAGTAACCATTTGAAAGCTGAGACTCGAGGCTACAGTCCCATGTCGCGTTTTTCAAAACATCCCTTTGTAGCGCTGTAGCATCCAGACCAACAACCAAGTATCGCACCCGCCTTTCGCCTTTATTTTTATCACCGAGCCGGGAAGCATATCAGTGTGTAGAGAAATTTTAGTAGTATCTTAGTCGATCGTTTTATCTGAAGTTCCTTCTAAAGCGGAGGAAAAATTCTCAATTGAATAACAACATATCGATCGGAAATACGGCCGTCGCATTCTCGAATAGCCGGTAAATGATGTTGCCAAAAGTGTAAAATCGATCTTATTTTCTCTGCTAAACTGTAATAAAATAAATAAATAATTATTTATTTATTTGCTAAACTGTATTTTTGAAAAATATGCACATCGCCAGAATCAGGAGAAGTTACGCTATCAGATCACTGCTAACAGTCTAAAGGGAGTGCTGTGTCGGCCGAGGTTCAAAGCATAAATCAAAAGACCACAGGGGATCAAAAGGTCGAAAGACCTTTCCAAAAAGGAAACCATTTTTGAGTCCTTTGAAGCCTGTGCTATAGTTTGAGCACTAGCATTCTAAGAAAGGAGTTTTGTTTAACAAAATATAGGCGAGATAAGAACAAAAAACACGTCGTTTCACGAAACATGATTCTAATTTGAATGTTAGAGAGTATAAAAAGGGTGTTTTGATAAACGGCGGCCACATGGAGCCGTAGCCTCGAGTCTCGGCTTTCGAATGGTTGCTAACACTCCCATGAAATATCCTGCCCAGCGAATGAGGATTTTTTCAACCTTGAAAAATGTCCACCGCTTTTCATTCGCCTTTGATGCATCATGGTTCACTCTAGACGCCCATCTGCTCATGAAGAGTAGTGGGCTCTTATGCGTGGAGAAAAAACTCTATTTAGCTACGCAATCATACCTTTTTTGGCACTCATTGTAACATGTTGTACAAAGAATATCACGACATAAATCTCTAAGTTTTGATATTTTCTCGCACATAACACCCAAAATTCATCCTATTGATTTTTACAAACTAACTGGATCATAGAAATTTTTCATTCAGCCGCTTTTGAAAATGGTTTGATGTTGTAGGAATGCACAATGATGCAGAGTGATGTACAAAATTTTTGCGTTAGGCGAGACTCGAACCCGCATTTTACCCTATGCAGGAAGGCGTACTCTAAACCGTCGCAGTACCGACGCCTGCTATGCCACTTCTGTTTCTGCTCTGCAACGTATCTACGTACACTCAACAATTTGGCCTAGGTAGTCCATATCGGTGAAGTGCAGGTTCGAGAAGCGAGTGACGCAAAATACTTCTACACCACTTTGCATCATTGTGTAGATCTACAACATCATACAACGGATAAAAAACATTAGTGCACAAATATGACTCCACCGCTTCTTTTCTGTAATTGGAATAAAGATAAAGGTATCAAAATCATTCCTCTTGTTTAAGAATGCATCAAAAGTGGTATTTATCTATATGTTATTCACATAAAAAATATCTTATATGAAGGTTTTTATAGCACTTTGAAGATGACGACTTTTGCAAGCGAAAAACGCCATGTTTTAAAAATTTGCTAATTTGCAGTTTGAATTTGGCAATTTCAGAGAGTAGCCTAACAGTCCAGTGTTGGGAGTGTAGGGCAGGTAAAGTAAACCCTTTGGACTAAGCTCTTTTATGACGTTTTCGATGGTTTTGTAACATGATGTCGAGCGTTTTCATGCAGCAAAATTCAGAGTTCGTGCAGTTTTGATTTTTCAATATGATTTTTGCAGTGAAACTCCATCACCTCATAACCATTGAATTGCGCAATTTCAGCAAGCATTTTGGTATACAACGTGCCTGTACTTGCTTTAAGATAAGGATCGCTCCAAGCTCCATTGATCATGTTTTCACCTACGCGTCATCCGTGTAAAAGTTGCAAGCGAATTTGCTCGAACGACAGCTTCATCTTAGAGCAAATGTAGGTAAGTTGCATTCCAGAATGTTTATAAGAAATGCGCAATTGAACGATACCGAAATCAAGAAATTTTAATTACTCTTGGTCAATAACCTGCATAGTAAAATTCAGCAAATGGTATTTTTCGGCTACGAAGGTCGTCACCGTCACAATCTTATAAAATTATCATATGAAAACATGCAAATAAATAACGCTATGACGCGCTTTCAAACAAAGAAAGAAAATGATTATATCTGTCTCTATTATTATTACAACAAAAAAACGGAGTAATATTCTTCCAGCTAATAAAGGAATTCTCTTTGATCATTCAATACCTAATATCTGTCAGCATAACCCGATTCAGTGACGACATCGAATATCTAGGCTAAACCGTTGACGGTTGTTTGGTGACAGATAGATGCGTTGTAGAGTTGAAGGAGCAGTGGCCAAACAGGCGTCGGTAGTGCAACGGAATAGAGCACGCGCCCCGGATAGGGTAAAATGCGGGTTCTCCCGACTGACGCAAAAGTTTTGCAAATTGCTCTACATCATGTGGTATATCTGGACTATACATAAGCGAGAAAGTGTCAAAACATACTTATCACAAATAAATGCTCCACGAAAGGGCATGGAGCCTTTAGGAAAACTAGTAAATACTGCACATTTCTCGTTTGTTCATTGTTGTCACTCGGCATTCACTGTCTTGGGAGGCGCGCCTTTGGAAGTGGTTGACTGGAGAAATTGTGAGTCAATATAACCTTGCCAAGTTCCGAAAGAGGAAACCTCCAAAACTCAGTCTAATATGCACTTTACCTTGCCCCTAGGACATCGAAAATGAGCTGATAAAGAATTATGTTTGAGTCAGGTGCAATAAATCAATCAAATTCTAACATTTGTACATCCCGATATTTGAGAATATATTCTAATACGCACATAGCTAGGGTCATCAGACGGATGCTAAGAAGGAAAAGACAGCTTAAGTCTCACAATATAGGCGACAAGAATGTGCAGTAAGAGTCAGAAATATGTCTATTTTTGGAGGATGTCGTTATCCTATTGGAGAATACGGATTGTCAGGATGTATAGGCGTTTTCTTAGTAGAAATACGAGCAGATATCGTAGCGGTAATATTCTACTTTTTCGTGATGAAGAAGCATCAAAATTTTCCCCGATTATTTGAATTTTACTGCATAACTATCAACAAAATCCGCTGTGGAGTTCAAACAAATTGCTAACTACTCCAAAACAATTCATATTTTTCTTGTTATCCAAAAACTAAGCTCAGTACTGAAATCTCGTTTCCATTTCTTTATTATCGAATTACGACTCATAGTCTAATGAAAGAGAAAATACTACTTCCTGGTTACCAGAAGTATAAGTTTAGAGTAAAAAGGGATAGTTGCGATCGATGCCACTGTGTGAGAAAAGGTGCTTCGTTGCTATGATATTGAGTGATAGTTGGGTAGAAAATTAACAACATTAGTAAATAGTTTCAGTAAGATGATGCACCTTTTCGGAAGAAGGAAGTGCTCCCATAGAAAAATGAATGAAAACTATATCAAAATTTATCCCGTCTAGATACTAAAACTCTTTCCGCATAAATTTTTATTGTAAGTCGTGCATTGCAGAAATGTATTTTTGAATTACACTCTTCCATTATCGTGAAAAGAAATGTATGAGAAACGAGTGGGAATTGCGTTATGATCCAAGGACGTAGCTTTCTCATTGAAAAGGGGTTTTTCAGAATAGCTCGGTATTCTTTTTACTGGAATCAAGATTACAGTACTTTCATGAATAATAACCGCTTTTTTGCGATAAAAATTTGCTCAGAATCAAAACTTTGCTATGTAATTGCCAAAAATGCCTTAATGAGACTTTTTAAGAGTTCTATTTGTGCATGCTATACTTTTGTGGCGACAAAGTGACTTTGAAACGTAGACTCTATTTGTAAGCCAATAATCCTATGCGATATTCAAACGACGTGCTGATTACTTAGGGAGTGAAACGTGATCTCCTATTGCGCCTTTACAGCGTTCTGTATCACCTTTTTTACAACTTTACAGCGTTTCGTATCAATTTTTCTAGAAACCAATTTCAACTTCAAAATTTCAAACTGAGCTATCGAATATCTATTGAAAGTCCCGCGAAAAGCCACCCATAAACCTCAACCGACTAAACGATGCAAACTGCGAGTGAGACATAATTTTCTTTTTACTGCTAAGACGTAATAAGTAGGGCCTTAGAAATCCAACGTATTATCGAAGTCGGCAAGAATTGAAATCAGTTACGAAACCATTTACGATATATGCTCCATATTTAGGAAAAAATGAGACATTGTCAGATCAAATAAGCTCTCCAATGGTAAACCATTTCGTGGCAACAACTGGTCAAACTCGACACCCCTTTTCTCACAGGATACCGATAGACTTCTTCTGATGAACCAATATAAGAGATTGCCACGGAAGAAAACCCTAATTTTAGGAGAAATATTGTGAAAACCTATCAAGACAGCTCCGCAATGAAACCGAATAGACAGCACATTGGGTTATATTGGGTTCTCCCATTATTACCTTCGCATTCAAAACTTCTGACAACTAATTGATACGGTCATCCAAGACCCAATATCTGTCAGCGTGATCGGGTTCAATGTCGATACTAACTACCTGGGCCAAACCGTTGACGGCTGGTCGTTGACAGATGCGCTGTAGAGTAGGAAAAGTGATGGCAAAACGGGAGTCAGCAGTGCAAGGGAGAGCGCGCGCACCCGGATAGAGTAAGATGCGGGTGCGAGTCCCGCCTTACGCGAAAACTTTGAACTTTACCCTGCATCACTGGGTATATCTACAAAATCGTACCACCGCTTAAAGAGCTCAAATAAAATTAATTTTTGATCACAAAATCCTCCAAATTCTCTCTTACGGAAAAAGTGCAGCCATGTGAGCTCATTCATAAAGTGCGCTCTTTAACGAAAGCCAAATAGAAATTGGTAGCCTTGTTCACAAGTGCAACAGTAAGATATCCTAACATTCGTAGGTGAGAATTAAAGAATGGTGATTTCACAGATTCTGCACTGCAATAAAAGAGGATCAATCTTGATCAGTATTAATTGTGATCTAGAAAGCATGAGTCTTTAATGGAAATATCAACAAAAGTGAACAGGTAAAAACTACCTTCACTAGCAGCTACCAGCATGTGTAAATCTGCTTGTAAAAGAGCAGCTGTGTCCGCAAACAAAAGTTCTGGAAAAGAAAACTACGGAATTCCATTATTTTGTTTCCAACAAATTTTGAGAACATTT
This sequence comes from Parelaphostrongylus tenuis, assembly GCA_019055375.1. Taxonomy (NCBI): domain Eukaryota; kingdom Metazoa; phylum Nematoda; class Chromadorea; order Rhabditida; family Metastrongylidae; genus Parelaphostrongylus; species Parelaphostrongylus tenuis. The sequence continues at coordinate 9,330 of JAHQIW010003501.1, forward strand.
CATATTGAACTAACTGTTTGAAGAAACATGTATGCCAAACCGCTAACGGTTGATTGCTGACAGATCATTGCCTTGGGTGGCAGAATGTGATGGTCGAAGAGGTGTGTCGGTGGTGAAGTGTTCAGCACACGCCTCCGGAAAGGGTGAGATGCGGGTTTGAATCCCGTCCAACGTCTAATGTTTTTCACTTTACTCAAAATTGTTGCAAATCACCATTTGATTTTCAGCGCGCACAAAAAAATTGATACCCACACTAAAGCGCTGCATTATTAATTGATCCATTAAAAAACTCACGTTATCAAAAAAGTGAGGATGGAGTTGGGAGGATCCCTTCGTTGACGTGGAGAGCGCTCGCCTTTTGACTGAGGGTGATCGATTAACTCCTCCATCCGTTTAAAATTCGCGTATCGCGCGCTTGGTGCAGCTGCAGAATGTGTCCTCTCACCAGCCTACAGTATCATGAAATGTACTCTAATCTAATGCAAATAATCTAGTATTGATAGAGTCTGTAGAGCGCATGTGGCCGAGTGATTAGAGGTGCTCTGCATCGTGCACCAGGCCTATGGTTCGATCTCGCGCTCATGGTTCACCAAGCCATCCATCCCTCCGGAGTCGGTAATTGAAATCAGATTTGGTCTCAGACTTCTCTGGAAGGTTAAGCAGCACTGACTTGAATAGCAGGAGCCACCACGAGTTATTGCAAAGGCCAGGGAGCATTCAGTCACCATAAACGAATATGTAGAATAAAAACATGAATGCACGGCGCATCCCTCAGAGACTGACCAACGCCAAGAACTATTTCCTTTTTTTAATATAGACTGGTAAGATGTTTCAAGGCTTTCATAATGTCCGGTATAGAACCTCTAGTGCTGGACGTACGTTTCGGCTTTCTCGCAAGTCTCATCAGCATTCGGCCCGTGCCTACTACTATGAGGATTCAACGCGAAGAAGTATCACACCACGTCAAGTGAAATGATCACTTGATATGGCGTTCCCTGAGTGACTGATTGTCGATTGCATGGTTCACGGCCGGTAAAACCGGCGAAATAGATGATTGAAAGGTCGATTGCTTATGCCATTATTAACAGCTTGAGGCACACAGTCGGTAATAAATCACTGCGAAAGAACGGAACATCAAGTAGGCATTTCACTTGAGATGGATTGTAGCTTATTCGGTAAAAATTTCTAATCATAGGAGGGACATTCAGCCAAATGGCATGTGCTAATGACGAGGTTGCGAGAAAACCAAAGCGTACTTTTAGCACTGGACTTGCCATACTAGACTTCATGAATGGCTTAAACCATTCTATCAGACTATATTGAATTTCTTAAAGCGATAAGAAATCGGTTGAAAAGTATTGTCGGATTTGCTCACGCAACAATCCGGTGATAATTGCGTCATATTATGTAATGCGGTTCGCAGTATAGGCGTTGGTCAGAGATCCGGCGTCAGTTCCACAGATCAATGGATAATTGTTTTACTCGACATCATATTCATCATAACTTCAACTTTTATAATCAAACTGGATAATACTTTAGCCCACAACGTCTATCATGCGTGCTAGAGTGTGCATAGGTGTGGCAATTATGATCTCTTTGAGCCATTTTCATACCTCTTCGGACTCTTATTAGACTTTTCAATTGATTTGATAAGCCGAACAATGATGTGATGATCTCAGGAAGTCACTTAGCACTGACCGCGTTTGTTAATAAACCTTAGTACTTTATAGATACACTCAACGTTTTCTTCTGTAAAAGAGAAGTGTGAATTATTACTTATCATTTGAAGTAGATTAGCCTTCCGCAGACATTCTGTTGATGGTGGGATGGTGGAAACTGTTGAGAAGCGAAAATGAGTAGCAGTTGTTTCTGTAACTAACTGCGCACTCAAGAAGTTTCAGTTTCCTTGAGGTCTTACTTTCTTTCAGAAGAATCTAATATCGCGTTCTTCAGACTTTGAAAGACGAAAATGGAAGATCACGTCGATCATTCAAACACGTTCTATGCCTGCGAAGATTCGCCTCCTTACGTCACCCACGTGCACCCCACCGACTTATCCGTTCTTCTGTCCATCATGACACAAATGTGAGAAGGGAAATTAGTGCGAGTTCAAAACACCAATCTTCCACCTAAGTGACAAACATTTACGAGCGATGGGGAAGCGGGAGAGGTGCCACTAAGAAACGTGCTTGCCCAGCTACTTAGAGTTTTCTAAGAAGATTAAAGTGGCCATTATATTACACGTTATTGACGGGATAGAAGCTTCAGTTTTACAGCTCAAACCTTACCTGAACGAGAGCCTAAATACCATCGTGAATATGATTGGCAATAGTGGAAAGCGAACCTGGTGGTGGAACTTACATAAGTGTGGAAACTGGTCACCCGATGTTGATTCTTAAGGTCTCCAGATAGAGATGTAAGAATAAAGACAATTGCGCGCCATACGTAGAGTTTTCTTCGCACATAAGACTTATGTATGCATCTAAAGCATACGATCGTGTAGAAGAACTTGTGCCGTACCAGGACATCAAAAAAAAGTTTGCAAATTTCTCCCGGAACGTAAATAAAGATAATGAGAAGAGCGCTCCTTCCAGCGATTTCATATGTCGCCTCAATGGGGGGAGGGGGACAACTCTTTCTATTTAGCTACATATTTTTTTCCGCTTCGTAAAAATTGTTGAGCCTCACACAGTTTCCATCGTTTTTGCGGGCATTATCTCTTCATTTTTACTTTATATTATCAAATAAAGCCTTCATGAAGTTCAGGCAACGAGCTTACCAATCCGAGTGCGAAACGATGATCTTTCTCGTTTTCACAGCGCTTTATGAAGGCCTTTTTAGGACACAAACATAATTCAAATATCATCAGCATTTTTACCACCAAGAAATCAATTTAGGTTTGGTGTGATGCATTGTACATTCTTTTGTTAAGTAGTAGAATCTTCGCTTTATGAGTTATCAGAGAGTTTTAGAACTCTAGTAAAAAAATTTTGTATGACGAAAAAAAAACCAAGTAAACACGTGTGCAATTCACGCTACACACTCAGACTGCAACCTTATCTTTTTGTCGCTACGGCGCACCAAGACGGCAGATTCAAAAACCAATCTGTCTGTTAGAATAGCAGCTTCTTCGGCCATCAAGTGGCATTTGTATCCGTCATGAAAACCACGAAAAGCCGGCGACGATAGCATGCACCATAACGCTCAAAAGGTTGAACATTGTTGAAAGTATTTGAATGTTTATCTGGCCTGTAGAATAGCCTGCTATGGTCTATCGATGCATCAGCTTAGTGCTGCTATCCTCCGCGAATGGAAGGCTCAACAATGGCAGAAGCTGCAAGAGCTAGAAAGAGCATTCGCAAAGCCCAGCGAGGCTTCGCCAATTATAAGACCAAGATGATTGCACTCCGACGCCCTGACGGGACACTTACAGCTTCCAAAAGGGCAATGAATAAGTCATCCACCAGTACTACTTAGATTTTTTCGCTAGCGATGTCTTCTTAGCGTCATATAAATTAAAAAAGAATGAATCTGTCCTTCCACTAATCCTCCCTTCAGAAAGTTGAGATGCTATATCGTCGGTGAAGAACAGAACAACACCCGGTCCAGACAGGATTAGACCAGAACACCTGAAGAACCTACCAACAGTTCTCATCAACACCCTGGCTCGGTTCTTCGCTCGTTACCCGTCAAATTGCAAGGTTTCCATTTAATGGAAAAGCAGCAAGACCCTGATGTCCTTTAAAAGTAAACCTTCACGAATTGGGCAATTATCGTCTAATCTGCTAGCTGTCCATTGTCTATAAACTCTTCACTGGAGCCATCATCAACAGGATTGCCAGAACACTGGACGAAGGACAGTCATGCGAACAAGCAGGATTCCGAAAAAGATCTAGTATTTTAGATTACATCCACAGGATCATGAGACTCATTGAAGTTTTACGAGAGTATGAACTACCGCTTTGTCTAACTTTCATCGATCTGAAAAAAGTCTCTGATTCAGTGGAAATAGAAGCGGTCAAGAGGTCTGGACAACCAAGGAGTCCTTAATCGATACATAACGATCATTCCTGAGCCGTATAAGGATTTCACTACCAAAATATCGCCAGTCTACATCAATATAACCTTCGACGTAAAAATAGAGGGTTCGACAAGGCGATACAATTTCGCCAAATATTCACAGCCACCCTCCAAAACGTACCATGCGAACATGAGAATGGGACGATATGAGAGTGCAGATGAGGATCGAAATTAAACCATCTTCGCTTCGGTGATGATGCCTCATAATCAAGGATCAGCCAAGCGGGACGAATGTTGACGGATTTTGACAACGCTTGTGGAAAGATTGCCTTCAATTAGGTTTAACAAAAACGGCGTTCATAAGAAACGGATGAGTTTGAATGCCCCATTCACGCTCAATGAAATGACAATCTCCGAATGCTCCAGCTACGCCTATCTAGGTCGTGAAATCAACATGATGAACGACCTAGCTCCAGAGTTGAGCAGGAGGAAACGAGCAGCTTGGGGACGTTTAGGAGCATCGAACATGTAGTGAAGAGGACTAAGAACATCCGACTACGTGCCCACCTTTTCGACTCGACGGCCATCCCTGCCCTAACGTATGCAGCAGAAATCTGGTCGCTACGTAAGCAGGATGAAAGATCACTTGGCGTTATCGTACGTGCAGTCGAAAGGTCGATGCTAGGAGTATGGCGTATCTCGCAAATGAGAGAAAGGATCCGAAATTCCGGCCTACGTTAACGATCGAAAATCAGAGACGCCGTTCTACACGCCAGGATATCGAAAATAAGGTGGGCCGGGCACGTGATATGCTTCAACGACACCGATGGACGAGAGCCGTTAGCGACTAGATTCCTCGGTTTATTAAGTGCTTTACAGGGTGACCAACCGACTCGATGGTTTGTCTTCATGAAAAGACAGGGGGAAAGATATGATGCTCAGCGAATCTCTGAGGCAAGGAAGGCCCACTGGGCTACTCTTGCACACGATAGCGAAAAATGGAAGTGTTGCTTGTGTCCGCTCAAGTCACTTGACGGTCAACGGGACGACAGGTGATATAGGTGGTCTCTTGTAAGGTATACGCTGCTGAATACGATAAACAAAATGGGCGAGTGCCTCAAAATGATCATTTGTATGGCATCCTATCTCAGACTGATTTTCTGTCTAGATATCAGTTGAACCTTTGTTCGATCTACAGAAATGCAAGAGGGACGGTTTTGAACGTCATCCCGTGCAAATAACATAGGTAGTCTTATACCTGAACGAGACGGTTGGTGGTCTCCTTTGATTGAATTGATGATTATGAAACCATAGATTTTTGTATTAATAATGAGTCAACCGCCCACGTATAAGAATGATGTAACATGATCGCGCAGTCGCTGAGAAAAGCAAAATAGCCGAAATGTCAGACATCGGTTGTTTAGAAATCATGCCAGCTTCGGGCAAACTTAAAATAGAGATCAGTTCCCAAGATGTGATAGTTTCCACTTTATTTTTCACTTATCATTTTCAGCCAGTGTGCGTTTCTTAGAAAGGATCGTCTTTTGTGGGTAGGAGTAGATTTAAAATCTCCAAGTCAAGTTTGATCTGTCGTAATGGAGGCTAGAACAAGACGCTCTGCTCCGTAAAAGACTGATTGTGTACACAAGCAGCTTTTTGGCGACAATGTATGCTGTCCTCAGGACAGATCAATGTCCACAGGCAATCTATCATGAGCTTATAGTGCTGAAAATCTGATTAACGACATTTTGTCGATTCTGATTCTAATGCATACCATCATAACCCTTAGCTATTGATGTCATTTTACGATAAATTTATCAAACAACAGTGGAACCCACCAGTTCCTATAATATACCATTCCTCACAGACGATCTAGCAACTGGCCCGTGATCACCGGGCAAATTTTTCTAGAACGAGAGTCAGTTATATTAATTGGGAACTGAGGTAGTAAATGGAAAATCTGTACGACAGTTGTTTACAGAATTCTAAGACAATCTGATCTCTATTAGCAAAGGGATGCTAGCCAAGGGACCGTTGTCAGTGACTCTATAGAATTATCAGTCTCCATTGCCACGAACTCCATGTTTGGAACATTTTGTGCGGTGATTACTTAAAATCTTCAGGATTATCCTATTTCACTTTTTCATTTTGCATTACTATTGCTAATCACTCTATGCTTGAAGCGGGCATCCTTATATCTGACAGGACATGTGTGCATAAGAAATTCAAAAACAGTAGTAACCTTACAGAAAAGATTTATTACTATTATTATTACCTCTCATATTCTATTAAGCATATATTACACGTATTTTCATATTACTGAGCCTACAATTTTTGACGTTGAAAACAACACGACGTACGTTAGCTTCACGGAAATTTGCTAGAGTAGCGATAAATGTACACCATAAATGATAGTCAAAATGACAAATGGCAAAAACACTCTCGAGCGATCAACGATTCAATCAATAAACAACTTCTCTACGATGAAACCCGGCTGAGCATATGAAGAGAAAAGCCGCGTTATAAGATTAACAATCTTGACAACCAAAAACAAATGAAAGGTGATGTACATGTGAAAAAAGAGATATTCATTCATACATATAGATACATATAAATATATACATATACGGATACATATACATACGCACATACACATGCACCACACGCATACATATTACAAACACACGAAAGACCACTGACGAAAACTAAACGCTCTAAGGGTTGGGAAAGACTAGACATCTTCTCATCGATGCATAATAAGAGATAACATTTCTTAATTTATTGATTAAAACAATTTATTAGTACAGCTTATTCACGCAAAGAATTAGATTTGTAATAAAATGAAAGCTTCCGTCCGTCACCTGAACGTTTCAATAGAAGAGAAAATTAGAACATTTTCTAAGCAACGAGACAAGGAATTAAACGAATGTTAACAAACTTTTTAAGACAATATACATGTAATGACCCGAGTATGGTCGAAATACAATGATACTGTGTTGCTTAGATCAACTGTATTTTGTAGGCGATTGAATGGACTACAGAAAATCTCCAGACCGTCTCGAATTTATGAAACACAAGAACGACGGCGGAATACAGTGGAGTGAGCTTCTTGGCGATTCTCATTCGTATCATAACGATAATACCAATCAAAGTACCAGTTGGACAGTTGCCGTTATTGATGACCATTCGGCAAGATGCCTAGTTTATGATGTGATTATGAGAAAATGAGAAAGATTATGTAAGTCCTTTTTCAGCGCACTTTACGACGAAAGACATGACGTTCTTATGCAGTTGTGAGGATACTACTTGGTGGTACCAAATTCATGCGAAGCTCTCCAGCAACCTTGCGGTCCTCTGGTGTATCGTTGTGATTTTGTTCCCAGTGTTTCGTATAGGCTGACAAGTCTAACGTACTAAAATGACATCGCCTGCATCGTAAATCTTGACCACCAAGCCGTGAGCGTTCTTCACTTGAAGCGGTCACATCCAACTGAACGACAATCGATCTGATTAAATTCATCACAAATAAAAATACATCCAAAAACAATGAACGGTCCATGAAACATTTAACCCCAGTCAGCAGTTGAATACGCATTTCACGCATAAAGAGGAGCACTACTTTCTCGCATCCAGTTGCTATTAGAGAATCCGGTTATATTGTCCGCTAATGAAGAATTCGGTTATATTATAGATTTCAAAAATCTGCCAGCTTAGCTTCATGCCGATATGTGATTACCCGATAAAACCTCAAAGTTTGGTGAATGGCAGCTACGATAGGATTTATCGAAGAAAAAGTAGTAGCAAAGCGGGTGACAACTGTGGTGTAGTGGTAGCACGCCTATCGCCATAGGTTAAGGCGGGTACAACTTTTGCTGGGGGTCGAATGTTTTGCATACCAGCCAATGCTCTTAGATGAACAATCAATGAATAATATGAAACTCAAAGGATCAGAGGGTAATTGATAGTCGTGCAGATATTCGTGCTAGGACAAAATCTCTGTAACCCACCTGGACTATGTCGGGCGCCAAAATAGCACTTTTGCGGAGTTCAGTAAGTGATTGTCCCAGATGGTGATTCTGTTCGTGGTAGTCGACAATGTTTTTTGTATTTGCCGAATAATTACAAATCCTTAAAAACTCAGTCTGAACTAGAATGTGATAGAAACTCATCAAGCTCAGACTAGAGAGACGAACCGGCATTTGAAGAAAGCATTCTGTGAATGCATTTCAAGATGTCTTAAGTAGGCTACCGTCGTATCGCATCGAAAAGTGCATTGTATACAGGCATGCTGAAGAAGAAAAGAAATGAGAGCTGTAAAAATAAAGATAGTGGAAATGAAAAGACACTTGAAAACAAACATTTTTGTCGCTCTTCTTCGCAACTCGTTTCACTTTTGAAGATCGCTTACTATCTTCCTCCTGTTGAGAGGCAGCCCTCTTCATTTGTGTTACTAGGCGCTGTTGGATGTGCTAAATTGATTGATATTACTTAGACAATCGTCAGAAGTACAAATTCGATGGATTTCTGACCAAAACTAAAGATTTGGTGACATAAAAGACGACCTGTGCATGCTGTTGTCGATGTTGCACAAATGTTGTCTCACTAACAGTTCGGAAGGAGCATTGGGTACACGCAAAATGTTTGGCGCCAAAAGGAATCGGATCAGAAGGTTGAAAACCACGTCGACCCAAGCCACGTTTCCTGAGGAATAAAGCGTTCGTGAAGTGAAACGAGTATAAATCACATTTGAAAAGACAACTCAAATATTATACCTTTATTTCGAGTGTTTTATCAAGACCACGCTCAAATATCAATAGATCCTTTCATTTTATTTGACCCGACATGTCATGTGGAGTGGTGAAGGCTCTTGTACCACGTGTTTTCGTCCTTACAGACTCGTCAGTCGAGCAAAAACCCGTCGTCTTTCGATCTTTTTATTAGTCATTTCTCTCGGGAGCCCTACTCTCCCTACAAAGGGTTATCGAGGACGAACGCTTTATACTCTGTGTCAGGGTGAAATTTTCACCTAACACAGAGTGTTGCACACTACGATTGTTCTTTGGCTGGTATTTTTATCATCAACATCTTTATTTCGAGTGTTTTATTAAGACCACGCTCAAATTTCGATAGATCCTTTCATTTTGTTTGAGCCAACATAAATTTTATCTGAATCAACAACTCAAAAAAATTCTCCAGTCCTCTATCGAATTATTTAGAGCTTTCCTCCACGATTATCAGTTTAGTAGCATCAACAATTGGTAATAAAGTAAGAAAATAAAGTACGTTCTGGACAGAGACAACTTGAGGATCGTGTTTTATTAGTGGCGGTAATTCTGGTGCCAATCAGAGTGCACATAAATAGACATATACTTTTGAGTAATCAAATTGGGTGCCTCAAACAATTGCGGTAGTTGTTGTTAGATTATGATTAAGACATCTCAGAATATTGAGTGGTATGCACAACATTCAACATCAGGTGGGAGTAGAACTCGCGTGTCACGCAAACCCGGGGCGCGTGATACCACCACACCACTGCGGCCACCGGTTTGCTACCACTTTAACTTCGATCAACTATCGTAGAACCAAACTCATTGGGTGAATTGATGACAACCACTTTGGTATGTATCAAAGAAAAGTAGCAAAACTGTGACAACTACGTTGTGGTGATAGCACGCACTCCCGGTATGAATAAAACGCCGGCTCAGCCCTCGTCTAAAGTTGAATATTTTGTATGTCACTCAATTGTAGGACGTATATTCATGCAACATATTATTGATAATAGCAGCAAGTATAAAGAGTAGGAGAGAAGGAAAGAGAGAGAGAGAGAGAGAAAAAGAGAGAGATTTTGCCAATAGGATTTGTACAGCACACATTTGGTTATGATGATATCTTGAGTTTTGAGCGAAAATTTCTCAAATTCCCCAATATCCTATCAATCTAATGAAGCTTTCTTCTTCATGATTCTGAGACTGCTAAGTAGTTTAGAACTAAGTACCGAAAAACTATCACATTTCACATCAACCTCTAAACTTCAACGTGGCGGCGCCGGAGGGTCTGCTCCACCTCCTCTGCATCTCTAACCGCAGCGTGGAAACACACTGAAGGTACCATCGTAACATTTCACTGTATTATTATAGTTACTTTCCCATGCTATTTTGTAAGTAAGTATATACTATGTTGCTATAAGTAGGAAAATAACAACATTGATACAGTTGAAATAATAGAATAAGACATATGTATTTCCATGTTCGAAGTTAGAGATGCAGCGGATGTGGGGCAGACCGCCCGCGTTTCCTCACTGGGGGTTAGAGATGCAGAAGAGTTCGGTCCATGTACTCGGAAGGGTTAAACTCCCCACCTTTGAGAAGCTGCACCAACAGGAAGAAGCACAGGTAAATGCAAAGAAAGATGCCAGTGAAGAGCCTCCGGAGCGAAGCAGCTGAAAAATGGGAAATTTTTGAACGTTTTCTAGGGTTCTCCTAGTTTCATCTTTAATTTAATGGGAACTGTGACTACCACTAACACTATCAAACATTGAAATAACTTTTCATTAAGTAACTGCAGATTAGGGCAGTCGCGTTGGCCATAATTCGACCATTCAAAAGTGTAACAGATGCCGTTGAAGTGTATGTCTTTAGGTCAAATCCAATTGTTTGAATTAGCAGAATATCAAGTTAAGAACTGATAAAGAATTAGCAGCAAAAAAGAATAAGTTGACTAAAAATATGAAACTAAATTCAACACTTTTGCTGCGGGTATAGCATAAAAGATACACGCGATATCCGCGCTGTTCGGACGGCATACGAAGACTAGCGCGACCTCCAATGAAAATCTGGTGCTTATTCGGTTTATCCAGATTTTCAAGAAACCTTATTGTCACTGAAAAGAGGGTCATCACTAAAAAGGCTTCTGTATAGGCATTTTGCAAGAGCAATGCTTATCACTCCTCATTTTCGTCCGAGCCGCTCCGAGACGAAAAACTGCGAGCTCAGCGAAATGAGTTTGAAAAAATGAATGACAAAACTGCAACCTAATATCAGTGAAAATTCTTCTTCTTCAACAGCTTTAGTTGTGATATGGTGTTACAAATATGCATTCAATAGCGTTGAGTGAAGTGCAAAACTTTGAACTTCGCACGGTATTCAAACCCTCATTTCACTCTTTCCGGGGTCGCGTGATAACCATTCTCATTCTGCCATCTCCCTTTCTTCCACACAAATTTATCGATGACCAAAAAGGGTGAAATGCGGTTCAAATTCTGTCCGACGTTCAAAGTTTTGCACGTCACTCAAAATTATTGGATGTATATTTGTAGCATCACACCACCGCTGAAACGTCTGAATAAAAGGAATTCTCACTGATAATAAATCTACGGGTACCTTACCGTTATCCGGTCCCAGTTCCAACGCTCGTGTAGAAATTCTCTTTGAATGGTTTTTGAAATCTTAGTCATTCGATATTTTGCATCACAAGAAGTTTGAAATTTTACTTCACTTTGAAAACGGCTTTTCATTGCTCTGTAACAGCAAAAATAAAATTGTATCTCGCACTCAAGTATTTCTCACAGTACGAAGCTCTTTCCTCAGACTTTTAGTAACCATTCGATAGCGTAAGTCTCGTGGATTCCAAAGATGAGCTTGCTTTTTAGAAAGGACTTCTCAGTGAGCTGTAACAACCGAAAGAAGATTGGGTTTCGCAAATTTAGCACCTGAAAAAAGAGCGGTGGCTGAGTGGCAATGTTGCGAAATCTTATCCACATACCAATAAAAACGTGGTGGCCTGGTGCCCATGTAGCACTGTGTGAAACCCAGTATTCTTTTGACTGGCACAGCAAAAAGCCCTTCCAGAAAAGCAAATTCACTATTGAAATGGCCAGAATTTGCGCTATCGACGAATTATCGGAAGATTAAAGGAAAAGCTTTGCGCAGAGAAAAAAAGCGCCGAGTATAGAACCTAATTTCGGCTTCAATGTGAAGACGCTGCAATAAAGTTTTGGGATTTGTGCTATTAGATAATGGATTAATTTTAAAAAATTGAAGCCTGTTTTTCTTGAGGGATCGAAGAAAGGTGTGCGGACAACGAAAATGATCCAAATCCGCAAAACCCATCTTCCTTTGGCTGTTACAGTCCACTATGGAGTTCTTTCTAGAGAAAAAAGTAAATATATCACTGGAATCCACAAAATTCAAGCTATCGAAAGTCTACTAGAAGTTATAGAAGAAGCTTTGTAAAGCGGAAAACGTTCAAATGAGAAACACACTTGTAGTTTTGCCGTCAGAGCACAACAGAAAAGCATTCTGAAAATGAAGTTTATTCGCAAAACTTCTTTATAACTTAAGCTGACCAATGTCGGTCGTCAAACACCACCCAAAAATAATTTTCCCACGACTGCTGGAACTGGGACCGGATAATGGAAATGATCCCATATATCCAATATTTGTCAGCGTGACTAGAGTTCAATGCTGAAATCAGCTCTCAGGCCAAACCGTTGACGGTTGGTTGTTGACAGATCTATGCAGTTATGTCGAAGAAAGAGTGATGGCTGAACGAGCCTCAATAGTGCAATGGTCAACATGCGTCCCCGGAAAGGGTGAAATGCGGGTTCTATTACCGACTGAGGTTCGAGATTGCATATTTTGCACAGAGCATTGTTGAATATATAGCAGCAACATCATACTACTACTAAAACAGCTTTAAAAAAGTTTTTGTAGCCTTATATATTTGAGTAGATCTAACCTGTAGTTACAGAGATTACAGGCAAAAGGCCGGGTACGACCACCATGCATTTCACGATGTAAATCAAAGATCAGCTCGTCAGTATCCATAAATGGACAGTCTGGACACAGATATCGATCTGAACGGGAACCAAATATCATAATTGAGTAGGAAACTGTAGGTAAGAACAGGAACACTCATAAATCACAAACCTTGAGCTTTGCGATCAGATTTTAGAATCGGTAGTATCTCCTTAGTAGGGCGCAATGCGTCTTCGTAATCCGATTTTATCGTTAACAGATTCTTCACCTCACCACCACTTTCACATGTGATTACTTCCGTCGCCGATGAACTGAGTGTGTCTTGGAAACTCTGATCACTAAAAACAAATGCTAAAAGGTGCCATGATATTACTGATTGAGAAAGCCGCAATAATTTGAGGATGGCATGACCGAGTGGTTGTGCTGTTCGTTGCGGCGCGCGTGGGGTCGATCTCCATCTCTCAATACTCTCCAGCGGTCAACAAACGCCCTATGGATCGCCGCAGCTAGGCTATGCTAGGTATTGCAAAGAGACGTGCTCAACCAAGATTCGACGTCGTTCAGGAAGAAGACGAAAGACGAATTGAATGCGAGAAGTACGGGGATCATCACAGTAAAAAAAACACTCAAAGACGGTTAATGAAACGTCAATAATTGTGATACAAATGAACGGAAGTGGGCGAGAGAGCGTAGTAGTTAACGACGTATCGTATCAGAAGGTCAGTTGATTGGTGATGCGCTGGTTCAATTCCCTTCACACTCTTGCAACCCAATCAACCAAACGTCTTAAGAACGCCTCAGCTCGGCTACCTCAGAGATTTTATTAGAAGGATCATCTTGACACAGCATTCTACGATATTCCTAAGAAGCACGGAACCCTTTAGCAGCATGCGAGGCAACACGTAAAATTTTCAGAAGCTTTTGTGGGGTATAAATGTGACAATACGAATAGAATACAATGCAAGAAGTGCAGGCACCCTACAGTAAGTCATGGTGATGACGGGTCGTTATAATGAATGATACGTATAAATAGTTACCTTTCATGTAGCGTTGGGGTTTCCTGAGCATCGGGACTTACAGATTTCTCGCTACCACGAGATTTTGGTCTGAGATCTGCTGACGGAGAAGGGCTAGGGGCAGCTCCAGTGTCGACAACACTGCTTGGTTCACTATGTACAATCATATGATCCTCCAAACATAACTCAGATCCAGTGCTAAGACAACGGATATTCGAAAAGTCGATAAAATCGATATTTCCATGTTAACATCATGAAACATCGATTACCTACCTGAATGTGCATTTACTACATACAAACTTTGAAGTCTTCTTATGCTTCTGCTTATGATTCCACATTCTTTGATATATGGTCGTTTTGAATGGACAAACGCTGAAAAAATCAACTTTCTCAATGAATATGACACAAATATTGACGTAGAACACAGCCTTCGGTAGTGCAGTGGTTAACACGCACCTGTGGATAGGGTAAAATGAGAGTTCACCCACCGCTCGAGGTTCTAGATTTGCAGAGCAATCAACTTTTTCAACATTAGAAAAAATCTTAAAACTGCCTTTTTTCTGAAATGAAACTTGCGCGAGGTTGGTAATTTTCCTCTGTGGGAAGTGTAGAAACTCCACCTAACACAACACGTCGCCAAGGTGGCAGGGAGTTGGCGACAAAACCTTAGCCCGGGAAACCCTTCGGGTTTTACGGATAAGTCCCAAAATTCAAGAGCAACACCTTCGGTACCGCCATCGATAGGAAATGGCGCAGCGCTGACCGCTCGCTCGGCAGTTGGAGCACTTCATCTCCACATTGTTGCAATTCAGACCTTTATCGGCAATAATAGATGGATTTTGTTGATACTAAACGATGGATACCACTAGGGGGAATTCAATAAGGCAACTAACTAGTAGTTGGGACAACCGTTAACAGTTACTTGTCGAAAATCATACTGCACACTGCACGCAGTGTCATTTATCGACGACTTTCGATAATTTCCCAATTACTGATGTAACCCAAGAGTCAAAATCTCTACAACAGAAGAGCCTTTTTTCTGTTATTCCATGTTATTAATTTTTATCTATTTATTTCGTGCTATTAATATATTATTGTGCAACTCGTAAGACATTTTTCTATATCTATGTCGAGGTTCAGCAGAAGTCAGGCTTTTGAAATCTTGGATGTCAAATCGGTTGACTTCCGCGGACCCAACTGGGAGTGTCCGCCAGTGTCGGAACGACTCCACCATTTCTGCCCTGATTGGTTGCCGACTACAGTACTACTGTTTGCTGCAAGACCAGTAGCCA
>JAHQIW010003502.1:0-93428 GCA_019055375.1 Parelaphostrongylus tenuis
TAAATCAATCTTGTTTTGAACGCTGCGCTGCGGAGAAACGATCTACTCAGAATATGAGTATAGCTTTGGGATCGGTAAATTTTACGCTGTCGAACAATTACAAAAGCTCTTTTCATTTTTATCGCCAACTTGTCACGTGGTCTGGTATAGGCTCTTGTACGGCCCGATACACGTGTTTCGTCCTTACAGACTCGTCAGTCGGGCAAAACCCGCCGTCTTTCGATATTTTTATAGTTAGTTCTCTCGGGAGCTTACAAATAGTCTGAAAGCACTCTGTCTTGCGAGAAATATGCGCGTGTGGAACATAATTTTCTTTTGAAGTTTTTGGTGTTATGGAAGGGTCATTTCACAGACGTACAGCGCTAGCTTGAAATTCATCTTCTGAATGATTACTGCCACTATTTATGAAAACTTCTTGCTCCTTGAGAATTCGTGCTACCAAACAAAAAGTACCTTTTTTTTCTGTTTCAAATCGGGCCATTGCTAAAATGCTTGGTATGCAAGACAATGTTTTAGTAGCTTGGGCAGACATTTGAGTACACCTTAAATAAGTATCTTTTCAAGAAAAAATTACATTTTTTGATTTTTAATAAATTCAGTCTTGTTCAACGAAGGAGAAACCTTCAAAAAGTTTCTGCCGCATAAAGAAAATGATTTTGAAATGTTTAAGAAAATTCTATTCCTTTTGATTAGGAGGAAACAAATGCAAAACAAATGCAAAACCAATCTTATTTGCTGGAGATGAATTTTACATTGGAATGTTAAAAAACGTTCGAAAGCTGAGACTTGATGCTATGGTTCCACGTCGCCGTTTTTTTCAAAATACCATTTATAACGTAGTGGCATCCAGATCAAAAATTATGTCTCACACTCTCCTTTCGCCTTCATTTCTATCACTCATATAATTCATGGAAGCCGAACATGCCAAGGTGTGGAAAAATTTTCATGGTATCCTAGTAAAAGAGCGCATGTGGCGCAGTGGTTAGAGGTGCTCTGCGTCGCGCACGAGGTCAATGGTTCGATCTCGCGCTCATGGCTCACCAAGCCATCCATCCCTTTGGGGTCGGTAAATTGGTACCAGACAGGTCTCAGACTTGTCTGAGAGGATAAGCAGCACTGACTCGGTTCAGCGGGAGGCCTCCGCGAGTCATTGTAAAGGCCAGATATGCATTCAATCACCTCAAACGAAGTTAAGCATGGCGAAATCCTTCAGGGGTTGATCTACGCTGAGAGCTTTATCCTTTTAGCTTTT
This sequence comes from Parelaphostrongylus tenuis, assembly GCA_019055375.1. Classification (NCBI taxonomy): domain Eukaryota; kingdom Metazoa; phylum Nematoda; class Chromadorea; order Rhabditida; family Metastrongylidae; genus Parelaphostrongylus; species Parelaphostrongylus tenuis. The sequence continues at coordinate 1,253 of JAHQIW010003502.1, forward strand.
ATCCTAGTAAATCGTTTCGTCTGAATAATTTTTTTCGAAGCTGAAGGAGAATCCCTCATTAAATGATAAGAAAGCAACCGCCCTTTCTCTCTCCGCCCCTGCTGCGGCCCTCGCATTGTCGAATAGCCGGTAAGCAACGTTGCCAAAAATGTAAAACTCGACCTTCTTTTCCTTGCTAGCTTTTTTAACTTTTTCTAGAAAACATGCACATCATAGAATCACGTATTATTACGCTGTTAGATGATTACCAATAGTCTAAAGAAAGAGGTCTGTTCGGCGAAGTCAAATATACAAATTAAAGGACTAGAGGAGATCAAAAGATAAGGGCTTATTCATAAAGCAAGCATATTCAAATTTTTTGAAGCTACTGCTATAATTCCCAAAGCTTACCGTCTGTTAATCTTGGCATGCTTCGATATCCAAACACGATTTGTTACATTAAACTTCATCTGACAGCTGACGTTTCGGCAGTTCGCTCCCTTCATAGTTTGGCAAGGTCAAATTGTCCGCAATCCAGTCAGTCAAACACCTCCATTGCTCCTTTGAAAAAAATCACCAAACCTAGATTTCAGTCACATCAAGCACAAAATCAACTCTCAACATACCGCTTTTCATATGTGTTCCACTGCTTGAGTCGAGAGGAGATCATGGAAGGTGATCACATAGGCTCGTAATGCACCCTACCCATCGAAACAACAGTCTTATATACTGACTCGAATCACGAGTAATAACGAGGCATTCCTACCTGCGGCTTATAGTTGGGTTGGTGGTGCTATTCCGAAGTGCTTCCAGAAAATTTCGCGCTAATGTTTTTGTTCCTGTGCAAGGATGGTGACTTCGATATCAAAATCAACTCCGCCTTGTTTCTGTTCTCTATGCGTCCCTAACGGAGTGTTCCGTCTATTAGGACGTTTGTCAGCTAGGTGCCTTCTATGCGGGCGTGGAGCGGCCTACCCGTTTCGCCAACGTATTTATCACTACACGCTTTGCAAGAGATTAGGTAGACTGTACTTACGCTCATGCAGTCACTATCTCTGCCGTTAGGCCATATTTAAAAATCTTTTGTTATTCATAGACGATCATATAAGCGGTTGCAAACTAGTTGGCGTCTTGAGTATTCGGTGGTATTTCAGTAATGGCCACTGATTGCCCTAAACCCGCTCTTTCAAACAGCCTTTTATAGCTGTACTGATCTCATTTTTAAAAAAAAACGGGAGGATAAACGGGACTTTCCCTTCATTCGAGTTTCCATTCGGAGGCCTACTCTGTCCTCTAAGCCTAAGTCGAGGGGTTACATAATTGTATCCATTAGATCAAAAGATCGACTGTTTTTGAAACCCCCAAAAAACATTCAATATAAGGACATGACATATTTTGAGCCATAGGTCTAGTGCTATATAGGCGCCTATTTCGTCCTATTGGGACTCATCAGTAGCACCCTCCCTCGGTTCCGTCGATCCCTTGAGGTGAAACAATCCTCCAAAGGAACCGACGCCGAGTAAAATTAAGCACCCAAAGTAGGATGATGTTATTACCTGACTTTGTGGTGACCGGCAGTCGAGCTTACGGCTTTTAAAATGAACTATACTTCTTCTATCGACTGCTTTTTTTACAGACCCGCTCAAAATGATTTAATCTGATAAGGATATGACATATTTCAATATAATTCCAAAAAAGAATGATTTAAGCTCAAAAAAAGGGTTGGTACGCCCAAGGTCATACACCGGTGTTTCGGAGGTTCGTCCTCCTCATCAGTGACCCCCGCCCCACATTCAGCCCTGCATTGAAGCAAGGAGGGAGGCGTATGTGGTGATGGCACAGTGTACTATGACACTGTACCATCACCACCTCTCAGTCGATAGATTTTTGCTGTTAGATCAAAACTATATCAAAAGATCGACTGTTTTTGAAACCCCCAAAAAACATTCAATATAATTCCAAAAAAGAATGATTTAAGCTCAAAAAAGGGGTTGGTACGCCCAGGGTCATACACCGGTGTTTCGGAGGTTCGTCCTCCTCATCAGTGACCCCCGCCCCACATTCACCCTGCATTGAAGCAAGGAGAGCAATGTATCCATTAGAAGTGGCTATTTCCCGAGCCAGTTTCACGGATTCTACTCTCTGCTCCTCCCCGGTACATACATTGACTGCTGTTCGAAACATGCCTTTTATTAACGCCTTTTTCGTATGTGAGGGATGTGAGGAGCGATAGTGAACCAGGATATTCTTATTGTATGGTCTTCGGTACCACATTGTTATGTAGCCGCTCTCAGTTAAGCTTACTTTAACTTCAAGAAGGGAAGCCAACCTTTTTTGGTATCTCACGGGTGAATTTAATATACTCTGACTGTTCATTCAACAATCTAAAGCAATTATTTAGCTCTTCTTCATATAAGACTCATGTTTTGATGGGTAAGGTGCACTACGAGCCTATGTGATTTCCTTCCAGTGGTCTCCACTTGAAACGTGGAACACACATAAAAGGCGGTGAGTAGTTGAAGTTGATTTTGTGCTTGATGCCCTTGAAATCTAGGTCTGGTGATTTTTTAGGGAGTAATGGAGGTGTTTGACTGATTGAATTGCGGACAATTTGACCTTTCCAGGCTGTGAAGAAGGCGAGCTGCCGAAGCGTCAGCTGTCAAATAAAGTTTAATGTAACTCTTTTGTTACAGTTTGAGCACTAGTACCCATTCGAAAGCTGAGACTTCATGCTACAGCTCCACCTCGCTTGTTTTTTAAGATACCTCCTCGTAATGCTGTATCATTCAAAATAATATCATTTTTCGTAAAACCAGGTGCTTTTTTTTTGTTCTCTTATCTCGCTTATGTCCTACTAGGCAAAACTCGTTTCTTAGAGTGGACAAGGAAAATCAGCGCGAACTAGAAGCGACCGTGGGATTCTCAGAGACGCAGGTGGATTCAGGGGTGAGCTATCTGCTTTTGCTGCGCCCATTAGGCAAAACTCTATTTCTGCAAGTTAAGTAGGCGAAAAGCCTGAAATTAAGCGGTTGGGTAGCACATGGGGGCAGTTAGGAGTCGCCTACAGAAAATAAACTCTTCTCGCTCCTGTGAGAAAGACTAGCAAGTTCCTCGTGAGTACTCAGCGCCAAGGTTTAGAGCCAAGCAAGATATACGTTGGGTATCAAAACGCTAGGAACAGCAGTAAAGAGAGGCCTCATTCTTCTGACTCAGAAAGAGTTGGGGTACGGCAACGCCGGGCAGGACGAGTACAAAGAGGCTACCAAAATCTCAGGGCCAAACTAGGCTGTCAAAATTTAAAAGGACTGAAATGACGATCTGTGCCCATAATGCACGAGCACTCGCTCACGAATCCGCTGTAGAAGATCTATTGGTTCAAGCAAGAAGGATAAGGTACGACGACATTGGTCTGGCTGAAACGAAAAGACGCCATCCTTTTCACGCTGTTTATGACACCAGAAAACAGCTGTTTCTTTAAACATGCGATCATAGAGGTGTCGGCGGCATTCACTTCCACTCCAAATCGATTTTTACCGTGAGCATCGATTCAGTTGGGCATTAACAACTCCTGTAGGGCGATTGCGGCTGAAACGATGTCGATTAATGCCACTTTGACCGTCTTTGTTGCTTACGCGCCAGCATCAAGCTATGAAAAATGTGAAGTCAAAGACTTTTGAATGGGACTTGAACAGTTTTTCAGAGAAGAAGTTAACTTCTTCAAGGTCGTTGTTGAAGATTTCATCACGAAAATTTCTATCTAGAAAAACTTCTGGAGAATGTCACATTGGGACTCACGGGCTAGAATGGAATAAACAGGGTGAGATGCCATCTCAGTTTATTATGACGACCCAAACCATCCATAGTAACTCACTATTCCAGAAGCCTCGCTCTCAAGGGTGCACGTAGGAGCTTCCCGATGGAGAAAATCATATTGAAAACTTCTTAGAAAATCGAATGTTTCGCCTCGCCGTTGCTCCTTAGTTCCACACAGGGTCAGACTATCCCCTCCTTCACGTAGCATTCGGTTTTTCGCGAAAAAGAGAGAAAGCCGCTAAACTCAAATAACGATGTCCCAGAATAACCATAATCTAGAACGCCCTGGTTATCCAGAGCCTCCATAACCGCTTCTGTTTCCACTGAATCAAAGGCTTTCTTTAGATAGATGAAAGTGAGACAGAGTGGTGGTTTGTACTCTCGTGAAATTTCGGTGAGTCTTGTGATCGTGTGGATGAGGTCTATGGTACTGAATACTTTGCTTATTCGCATGGCTGTCCTTCGTCCAGTGTTCTCTCAATCCTGTTTAGGATGACTCGAGTAAATAGTTTATAGGCAGCGGACAGCAAGCAGATTGGGCGATAATTGCCTATGTCGTGAAGGTCTCCCTTTTTGAACAACAATACGGTCTTGCTGGTTTTCCACTGAATAGGGACCTTGCATTGTGACAGGTAGCGAGTGAAGAGCCAAGCCAGGGTGTTGATGAGAACTGGCGACTGGTTCTTTAGGTGTTCTGGTCTAATCCTGTCTGAACCGGGTGTTGTACTGTTCTTCACCGACGATATAGCATGTCGGATTTCGAGAGGATGGACAGGTGGAACGGCATGCTCATCCTTTTTCGATTTATATGAGGTAAGAGGACATGGCTAGCGAAGAGATCCGAGTAGTATTGGGGAGATGATTTTCTCCATAGCCCTTCTGAAAGCTGTAAGTGTCCCGTCAGGGTATCGGAGTGCAATCATCTTGGTCTAATAGTTGGCGAAGCCTCTCTGGGATTTGCGAATGTTCTTTCTAGCCTCTGCAGCTTCTGCCATAACTGCTGCTCGTCTCTCTTTGAGGTCTTCTTTGATTGCTTCTCTGAAGCGTTTCGCAGGTTCGGACGTAAGGTTCCGGTTGCCTGTAGCTTGTGCGATTCCACGTTGACGTGTTAGCTCGAGTGTCCGCGGAGACAAACGTCTCTTCGTGACCTTAGGACTCTCGGCTTTCATAGCGCTAACGTGAAGATATTCGACGAGTCGATCGCATTCTTCGTCGATGTTGTCGACAACGGTATCTTCCCTAGAGCCGACTAATGATTTGAATACATCCCAGTTTATGGTAGTTGTGGGACTTCGTTGCTTAAATTTAGCGGCTTTCTGTCCCCCCCGCGAAAAAGCGAACGTTGCGCGAAGGAGGCAATGGTCTGACTCTGTGCAGAACTTAGGAACAACAACGACATCGGTCAGGCAAAACCTTCGATTTACTAAGATGTGGTCTATTTCGTTATGGTACTCTCCATTGGGGGGCTCCCATGTCCATCGCTGAGAAAGAGGCTTTTGGAATTGTGAGTTACCATGGATGGTTTGGGTCGTCATGATAAACTCAGATAGCCTCTCACCCTGTTCATTCCATTCTAGTTCGTGGGTCTCTATGTGACGTTCTTCAGACGTTCTTCTAGGTCCAATTGCTGAGTTAAAATTTTCTATAATGAACTTGAAGAATGTATAATCTTCTCTGAAGAATTTTTCGAGGTCCATATAGAACGCTTCGACTTCGTCTTCGTCATAGCTTTATGTTGGTACGTAAGCAACGAAGATTGTCAAAGCCGGCACAGAACCACGTCGTTTCAACCGTAATCGTCCGATACGGGTTGTTGGATGTTCAAACGAATCAATGTTTCACGGTCAAATTCGATTTGACGAGGACGTCAACGCCGACGATACCTCTGCGATCGCATGTTCCAACGGACAGTTCTCCTACGGTGTCATGAACAGCGTGAAAAGGATGGCGCCTTCTCGTCTCAGCCAGGCCAGTGACGTCGTAGCTTATCATTCTTGCTTAAATCAATAGATCTTCTATAGAGGATTCGTGAGCAAGTGCTCTTGCATTGTAGGTACAAATCTCCATTTCAATCCCTTTCGATCTTGGTAGCCTAGTTTGGCTCTGGGATTTTAGCAGCCTCTCCGTACTCGTCCTACCTGGCGTTGCCGTACCAGGGGTTGTTTCGGGGTCAGGGGAACGATGCCCATATTTGTTGCTGTTTTTAACATTTTAATACCCAACGTATAGCTTACCAGGCTCTAAACGTAGGGGCTGGATACTCACGAGTAGCTTGCCAGTCTCTCTCGGAGGAGCGGTAGGAGCTTATTTGTTGGAGACAACTCCTAACCGCCTCCCATGTACTTCCCAGTCGCTTGATTGCAGGCCTTTAGCCGACTTGACTTGTAGAAATACAGCGTTTGTCAAGTCGGCGCTGCAGAAGCAGGGGTGCTCTCCCCTGAAACCAGCTGCGTCTTTGGGAAGCACACGATCGCTTTTGGTTCGCGTTAATTCCCCTATCCACCACCTGAGGACGCGCCACGTGCCCTCGCGACTAACAGGGCGGGATCCCTCAAAGAGGGAGGTCCGTGGAGGTATTCACAATCTCTCTCCTAAAATTAGAGTTTTCTTCCGTGGCAATCTCTTATATTGGTGCATCAGAAGAAGTATGACGATATCTTGTGAGACAATGGTGTGGAGTTTGACCAATCGTCGCCACGAAATGGCCTACCACTGGAGAGCTTATTTGTCTGACAGTGTCTCATTTTCTTCTTAAATATGGAGCAGATATCGTTAATGGTTTCGTAACTGATTTCATATCCTCTTTATATGACCCGTATCCCAATTGTTTTCTACTGTTCAGATACCAGCACTTTTAGTATTCGATTCGTCTCCTTCTTTGCTTCAGAATCTTTGTAGGATGTTATCTTCTTCACGAACGACGTAGAACTCTGGTTGGGTAGATCTCTTTGCAATTTTGGAGAATTCCGAACTGAGGTGTTCGTTATTGATTTTTCAGAAGTGTTGGGGGATCAGCCCAGCGTCAAGCATCACTAGCCACTGTCTCACCCTCCCTTCCCCATGTCTCAGCGAAACGTGTTTTGGACGGCGTGTACCTCTATAGAGACACGATTATTTGGAAGTCTTCCTCGCTGTGTAGAGCTGCTTTCCCAGGCTCAATAATTAATCTGAAGCTTAATTCATTTGGGAGGGCGTGTACTTATATTGATACACAATTTTTATAAGGTATTTCTCTCTAGACAGATTTTTCTACTAGACACTTAGTATTTAGTCCATAGGTCTTAGTATCTAGACGGGATAAATTTTGATATAGTTTGTATCCATTTTTCTATGGAGTACTTCTTCCGAAAAAGTGCATTATCTTCTTTCGAGTTTTGAAACTATTTACTAATGTTGCTGATTTTCTGCTCAACTGTCATTCAATATCATAGAAACAAATAATCTTTTATCACAAAGTGGCACCGGTCCCAACTATACCTTTTTACTTTGAACTTATACTTCTGGCAACCAGCAAGTAGTATTTTCTCTTTCACTAGACTATGAGTCATAATTCGATATGAAGAAATGAAGACGAGATTCCAGTACTGAGCTAGTTTGTGGATAACAAGAAAAATGTGAATTGTTTTGGAGTAGTTAGCCCTTTGTTTGAACTCCACAGCGGATTTTGTTGGTAGTTATGCAGTAAAATTCAAATAATCGGGGAAAACTTTGATGCTTCTTCATCACGAAAAAGTAGAATATTACCGCTAAGGTTTCTGCAGGTATTTCTACTAAGAAAACGCCTATACATCCTGATGATCCGTATTCTCCATCGGGATAACGACATCCTCCAAAAGTGGACATTTTTCTGACTCTTACTGCACATTCTTGTCTCCCATATTGTGAGACTTGAGCTGTCTTTTAATCCTTACTATCCGTATGATGACCCTAGCTATGTGTGTATTAGAATGAATTCTCAAATATCAGGATGTACAAACGTTAGAAGTCGATTGATTTCTTGCACCAGACCCAAACGTAAATCTTTATCAGCTCACTTTCGATGTCCTTGAGCAAGGTAAAGTGCATATTAGGCCGAGTTTTGGAGGTTTCCTCTTTCGGAACTTGGAAAGGTTAAACTGACTCGCAATTTCTTCAGTCGACCACTTCCAAAGGTGCGCCTCCCAAGACAGTGAATGCCGAGCGACAACAATGAACAAACGAGAAATATGCAGTATCTATTGGTTTTCCTGAAGGCTCCATGTCCTTTCGTGGAGCATTCATCTGTGATAAGAAAGTATTTGACACTTTCTCGCTTATGTATAGTCCAGATATACCCCATGATGTAGAGCGATTTTCAAAACTTTGCGTCAGTCGGGACTTGAACCCACATTTCACCCTATTCGGGACGCCTGCTCTATTCCGTTGCACTACCGACGCCTGTTTGGCCACTGCTCCTTCAACTCTACAACGCATCTATCTGTACCAAACAACCTCAACGGTTTGGCCTAGGTATTCGATATCGTCACTGAATCAGGTTATGCTGACAGATATTAGGTATTGAATGATCAAAGAGAATTCCTTCATTAACTGGAGGAATATAACTCCGCCGTTTTTTTTTGTCATAGTAATAAAAAAGACAAAGATATCTATTTTCTTTCTTTTGTTCGAAAGCGTGTTATGGCGTTATTTATTTACATGTTTTCATGTGATACTTTTATATGATTGTGACGGTGACGACCTTTGTAGCGGAAAAATACCATTTGCTAAATTTTACTATGCAGCTTTATTGACCAAAAGTAATTTAAATGTCTTGATTTCCGTATCGTTCAATTGCACAGTTTCTTACAAATATTCTGGAATACAACTTATCTACATTTTCTCTAAGATGAAGCTATAATCCGAGCAAATTCGCTTGCAACTTATGCACGGATGACGCGTAGGGGAAAGGGCCAGTGAAGCGACGCACATGATTAATGGAGCTTGGAGCGACCCCATCTCAAGGCAAGTACAGGCAAGTTGTATACGAAAATGCTTGTAGGAAAATGCGCAATTCAACATTTATGAGGTGATGGAGTTGTACTGCAAAAATCATATTGAAAAATCAAAACTGCACGAACTCTGAATTTTGCTGCATGAAAACGCTCGACATCATGTAGCAAAACCATCGAAAACGCCATAGAAGAGCTATGGCCGAAGGGTTTACCTTACACGCCTTACTCTCCCAACATTGTGCTGCCAGCTTTGAAACTCTCTGAAATTGTCAAATTCAAACTGCAGATTAGCAACTTTCAGAAACGACGTTTTTCGGTTGTAAAAATAGTCATCTTCAAAGTGCTATAAAAACCTTCGTATAAGATATTTTTTATGTTAACAACATATATATAAATACCACTTTTGATGCATTTTCAAACAAGGAGAGAGATTTCGGATATCTTTATATTTACTCTCATTACAAAAAATAGCGGTGGAGTCATATTTGTGCACTAATGTTTTTATCCGTTGTATGATGTTGTTGATCTGCACAATGATGCAAAGTGATGTACAAATATTTTGCGTCACGCAGTTCTCGAACCTGCATTTCACCGATATGGACTACCTAGGCCAAACTGTTGAGTGTACGTAGACACGTTGCAGAGCTGGAACAGAAGTGGCATAACAGGCGTCGGTACTGCGGCGGCTTAGAGTACGCCTTCCTGGATAGGATAACATGCGGGTTCGAGTCTCGCCTGACGCAAAAATTTTGTACATCACTCTGCATCATTGTGCATACCTACAACATCAAACCATTTTCAAAAGCGGCTGAATAAAAAATTTCTATGATCCAGTTAGTTTGTAAAAATCAATAGGATGATTCTTGGGTGTTATGTGCGAGAAAATATCAAAACTTAGAGATACATATCGTGATATTCTTTGTGCAGCATGTTACATTGAGTGCTAAGAAAAGGTATGATTGTGAAGCTAAATAGAGTTTTTCTCCACACATAAAAGCCCATTACTCTCCAAGAGCAGATGGGCGTCTAGAGTGAACCATGATGCATCAAAGGAGAATGAAAAGCGCTAGACATTTTTTAAGGTTAAGAAAAGCCTGGTTCAGGAGGGAACAAATGAAAAACTAATCCCATTCGCTGGACAGGATATTTCATGAAAGTGTTGGTAACCATTCGAAAGCTGAGACTTGAGGCTACAGCTCCATGTCGCCGCCGGTTCCAAAACACACCTTTTGTACTCTGTAACATTCAAATAAGAATCGTGTTTCGTAAAACGACGTGTTTTTTGCACTTATCTCGCCTACATTTTGTTAGACAAAACTCCTTTCTTAGAATGCTAGCTCAAACCATAGCACAGGCTTCAAAGGACTCAAAAATGTGTTTCCTTCTTAAAAAGGTCCTTCGACCTTTTGACCTACTCTGGTGTTTTGATTTATGCTCTGAACCTCGCCCGAGACAGCACTCTCTTTAGACTATTAGCAGCCATCTAATAACGTAATTTTTCCTGATTCTGGCGATGTGCTTATTTTCTGGAAATACGGTTTAGCAGGGAGAATGCAATCGAGTTTTACGCTTTTGGCAACGTTATTTACCTGCCATTCGACAACGCGACGGCCGTGACAAGGGAGGGGGCGTGGAGGACGAACGATATGTTGTTACTCAATTGAGAATTTTTCCCCACTTTGGAAGAAACTCCACATAAAACAATTGACTAAGATACTACTAAAATTTCTCTACACACTGATATGCTTCTCGGCTTTCAGCGAATTATACACGTGATAAAAATAAAGGCGAAAGGAGGATGCGAAAGTTCGTAGTTGATCTGGATGCTACAGCACTACAAAGGGATGTTTTGAAAAACCGACGAGGTGGAACTGTAGCCTTGAGTCTCAGCTTTCGAATGGTTGCTAACACTCTCATGAAAAATTAGTCTCCAGTGAATGAGATCGGTTTTCCATTTATTCCCTCCTAATCAGAAAGAGCCAAAATCCTTAGCTGAACGGCGAAATATGCCCACGGCTCTGTGATTCGCGCAGTGAGGGCAAACAACATACTTCCAGCCGTTATTGTACATCTCTATCGGTTGTTTTTGAGAATGTTACCCGAAAACATAGTTTCTACTATGTGCATCTTGTAGAAGGTGGAGAAGTTCTAGTGAAACATGTGTAGGAGTGAATCTCGATAGCGTGCGCATCCATCATTTTGAAGATTGATTTTTTACAAAAATGCAACTATCTCACTCTGACCCATTATTTTTTCTTTGCTAAAAATTTTTTTATTAATCAACAGCTTGTATAATCAGCATCGATGAACATCAGTTCACTTTTACCCATACATTAGCACCGACCAACAACTGAGCTTTGTTGCGTAGAATCTGCATTTCCGAACACCAACAGTTGTCTCGTTCTTTTATTCGTTTACCAGAATATCAGTACTTGTTGTATGAGTAGCCTGAGAAGTAGAGATTTCATAGATGGGCTTTTATTCTAAAACGGCCTTCTTAGTGCGCTGTACCAACGGAGAGAAGATTACGCCTCACCTTTGGAGTAGTTGGTCATTGCGTTCTGTTGACAGTTATAAAATATACTTTTGGTAATAATGCACTCGATCACGAGAGCGAGACGACATTTTATACAAGGAATCTCCAAAGACATTTTCAGTAAGAAATACGCCAACATTTTCCGAGAATCATGTGCATGAATGGTAGAATTACATCCTTGGGAAAAGAACATATTTCCTACTTTTGTTGACCAATCTGCCACTTATATTGTGAAACTGAAGCCGTCCTTTCTACCCTTCATTTTCCCGACAACTAAAGACATTGCTATTCAACAATTTATTTCAGAACATCGCGCATACATAGTTCATAGAAGTTGATAGGTCTCCTGCAGCGAGTACCACGTCGCCTTGATAACTCCCACTCCCTTCGCCATCAGAGAGTGGGCCAAGATTCTTGATGACGGCACCCTTTTCTAGCTTTCATCGATCACCTCTTCGTCAGTGTTCCCTTGATTTCACTGGGCACAACACAGCTCACTATTTACTGTAGCTCCCAAGACTCTCCTTCGGAGCATGAAAAACCAAAACGACATTAGCAATGTATTCAGTGTGCTACTTCCTAAGTCATACATTTGAAGATGATGGACGCTGAAAAATAGATTCGAAAGCAATATTTTTTTAGGACGATTATCATGTTTATTATGCAGTTATCTCTAGTATCTAGTGGTGTACTGTCTCAGCACCTCTGAAAGTCTGTATATTTGATCAGATCGAGAAGAAGCAGACGCTTACCGATTGATCTCTGAGGCACTTAGCTATTTTGCTACGAGTTCATGCAAATTAGCGATTTCCATATAAGCTCTTGTCACACTCTTTGGGCTAATCATGTTCCAAGGGACCGAAAAATATAGATTTTGCGCATCAGATTTTCAGCACAAACGAGCTCATCGAGCCGAGGGATTTGCTGCTATTGCTGAGGCAATTGCACGAGCAAGCAAATTGTGCTTAGCTGATGAAAGCTTCGATATGGAGAAAATGATCAAGCGGCAAAAATCGCGTATGTTTTCGTTCAAGAACTAAGTTAAATTTCATAACACAATTGCAATTAATTGACTTTGAAGATTGATGGAGGAGCTCATCAGCAGTCAACCACTTTTACTGCACGATAATGAGAAAGAGGAGGAGATAGATATTCTTTTCCGCTCTATCAATATGCTATAAATTTATCATTTAAGGTTGTGAAGATAAATAATGTAATTCATCTTCAGTACCTCTAAAAATACTTCGATGAGCTTTAACACCACTCCACTCCGTCAGTTGTCGTGTCGAGGTGTTGGTGCCTAGGCATACAGCAGAACGTTATCGTCCCGTTGATCGTGATCAGAACGTGAAGATCGAAATTTTTGGGGGTAACTTTCCCGACAGTAAGAAAGTCGAGAGTACTGCAACAACGATGTGAGTTCAATGTTTTCTTTTTTTTTCATTTTTACGATCTCTAGGAGTGCTGTTCGTAGGTAATTTTGGAATCATCAAGCAAGTCAATATATTCATGAATTTTAGATGCCAAAGAAAAACTTGTAAACGGCAAACGATTCGTTGTGTGGATTCTGGAAAGTGGGTCAAATGCAATATTTTTTACTGTTACGATGTCCATGAATATGAAGACCACTGAATTTTTGACTATGCATTCATGTAAGAACATGTCGTACTTTTTGTTTAAAGTGTGTTTCTGAGACAGCGCTCAAATTTCAACATGCCTCATAATTATTTTCTGATCCATGTATGTGATCTGTTAAGTCTTATACGGCTCAATACACAGTGTTTCTGCTTCCTTGAATCTGATGACAGCGACCAGGAAATCACTTTATTCTCCACGTTTCTTGGATATCGCAAGTGAATTTTTAGAAAAGTGCAGGAAAGGGAGAGTCAGGTGATACACCATTTACTCTATCACTCAGAGTGATGTTTTCTGTTTACTTAACCTGACCATCACAGAAGTAAGGAGGTACCGCATCGAAAAGAGCTGTTCCTGCTCCACCGCGAAACCTAGGAATATTTCCCTTTTCCGAAGAAAAAAAGAGGTACGCGAGTATTGGTTGATGTAAAAATTATTGTTATCATTACTTCAGTTTGAAATTCCGTCAAACATTCTTAAATGCTTAGCCAATACTATAGCCAATCTACTGTCAACACATCATTTCATTAACAAATCTCAAAACTCCAATCCGTTTGGACAGGACTTGATATATTCCAGAGTGCAAATTCTTGGCTAAATCTTCCTCTGAAGAAGCTGATTCAGAGCAGCGGAGGACCTATTCAACTGAGTGATGTCGAGGGTCCTTCGATGCCAAGTGGAAGTCGCGGAGAACCTAAGCGAAAACCGAAGGTTGAGGTGTGTTCCTTAAATACTTACATCAAGGTTAAGATACCGTGGTCACTGTAGATGGGTATCTGATTCATTCACAACGATGCCTAATTTGCTACATGTTCGCTACTGTTTACTGTACTACCTATATACCTAAGAGAATTGAGTGGTGAGCAAGAATACGGCCTCAGACGGGAGTCGAACTCGCGTTTTATCCATACCGGGGACGCGTGCTACCACTACACTACCAAGGTACATTCGCGCCACCGCTTATTCTTCAATGTCGCCGTGATAGCTGTCAGCCATCACTCCGTCCCCGCTATGGATAAAACACGGGATCGACTCCCGTCTGAAGTCGTAGTTTTGCTTACCATTCAATTCTCTTAGGCATATACGAAACGTCATAACACTGCGGAAATGTAGTAAAAATACTGAAAAATTTCAAGTATTACCTAACACAATGGCTGTCGACTCATCTGGGTTTATAGAGCGGAATCGCAAACCCGATCAAAACCTGTTAAAGGTTGGCGGCTGGCAGGTGTTGCCTGTTGCCTGTGTTGCCTGTCGTCCCGTTGATCGTCGAGTGACTCGAGCGGGTAACAGCAACTATTCTATTTTTCCTTATCGCGTGCAAGAGTAGCCTAGTGGGTCCTCCTCGCTCTAGGGATTCGCTGAGCATCATATCTTTCTTCTATAGCTTTCGTGAAGAAATCGGACCAACGGGTCAGTGGTCTTCCTTTAGAGCGCTTGACGTCCCGAGGAATCCAGTCGGTAACGGCTCTCGTCCATTGTTATCGTTGAAGCGCATCACGTGTCCGGCCCACCTTATTTTCGATATCCTGGCGTGGCGTAAAACGACGTCTCTGATTTTCGATCGTTGACGTAAGTCGGAACTACGAATCCATTGTCTCATTTGCGATATACGGGATACTCCTAGCATCAACCTTTCGACTGCGCGTTCGATAACGCCAAGTGATTTTTCATCCTGTTTACGTAGCGACCAGGTTTCTGCTGTATAAGTTAGGGAAGGGATAATTGTCGAGTTGAAAAGGTGGGCACAGAGTCGGATGTTCTTTGTCCTCTTCATTACATCTTCGATGCTTTTAAACGTTCCCCAAACCGCTCGTTTCTTCCTGCTCAACTCTGGAGCTACGTCGTTCATCATGTTGATCGTAGTTCCGTTGTGCGTGAATGGGGCATTCGAAACCCATCCGTTCCTCATGAACATCGTTTTCGTTAGCTTTAGTTGAAGACCGATCTTTCCACTAGCGCTATCAAAATCGTCAACATTCGTTCCGCTTGGCTGATGTTTGGTGTTATGAGAGCGATATGGTCAGAAAAGCGAAGATGGTTTGATTGTCGACCGCCAATTTTCACTCCCATGTCGTCCCATTCTAATGTTCGCATGACATTTTATGGGGTGGTAGTGAATAGTTTTGGCGAATTTGTATCGCCTTGTCGAACCCCTCTTCTTACTTCAATGGTGATATTGTTGTACAAAGGAGATATTTTGATTGTGAAATCTTTATAAAGCTCACGAAGGATCATTATGTACCGAGTAGGGACGCCCAGGTTATCCAAGCCTCTATAACCGCTTCTGTTTCCACTGAATCAAAGGCTTTCTTCAGATCGATGAAAGTGCGACAGTGTGGTTGTTTGTACTCTCGTGAGACTTCGACGAGTCTTGTAATCGTGTGGATGTGGTCCACGGTACTAAATTCTTTTCGGAACCCTGCTTGTTCGCATGGCTGTCCTTCGTCCAGTGTTCTGTCAATCCTGTTTAGGATGACTCGAGGAAAGAGTTTATAGACAACGGACAGCAAGCAGATTGGGTGACAATTGCCTATGTCGTGAAGGTCTCCCTTTTCGAGCAACAATACGGTTTTGCTGGTTTTCCACTGAATAGGGACCTTGCATTCTGAAAGGTAGCGAGTGAAGAGCCGAGCCAGGGTGTTGATGCGAACTGGCGAAAGGTTTTTTAGGTGTTGTGGTCTAATCCTGTCTGAACCGGGTGTTGTACTGTTCTTCACCGACGATATAGCATGTCGGATTTCGGAAGGATGGACAGGTGGAACGGCATGCTCATCCTCTTTCGATTTATATGACGGTAAGAGGACATGGCTAGCGAAGAGATCCGAGTAGTATTGGGGGATGATTTTCTCCATAGCCCTTCTGAAAGCTGTAAGTGTCCCGTCAGGGTATCGGAGTGCAATCATCTTGGTCTTATAGTTGAAGAAGCCTCGCTGTGCTTCGCGAATGCTCTTTCCAGCTTCTGCAGCTTCTGCCATAACTGTTGCTCGTCTCTCTCTGAGGTCTTCTTTGGTCGCTTCTCTGAGGCGTTTCGCAAGTTCGGACGTAAGGTTCCGGTTGCCTGTAGCTCTTGCGATTCCTCGTTGACGTATCAGCTCGAGTATCTGCGGCGACAAGCGTCTCTTCGTGACCTTAGGACTCTCGGCTTTCATAGCGCTAACGTGAAGATATTCGACGAGTCGATCGCATTCTTCGTCGATGTTGTCGACAACAGTATCTTCCCTAGAGCCGACTAATGATTTGAATACATCCCAGTTTATGGTAGTTCTGGGACTTAGTTGCTTAGATTTAGCGGCTTTCTGTCCTCCCCGCGAAAAACAGAACGTTGCGCGAAGGGGGCGATGGTCTGACCCCGTGTAGAACTTAGGAACAACAGCGACGTCGGTCAGGCAAAACCTTCGATTTACTAAGATGTGGTCTATTTCGTTATGGTACTATACATTGGGAGACTCCCACGTCCATCGCTGAGAGAAAGGCCTTTGGAATTGCGAGCTATCATGGATGGTTTGAGTCGTCATAATAAATCGAGATGGCCTCTCACCCTGTTTATTCTATTCTAGTCCGTGGGCCCCAATGTGACGTTCTTCAGACGTTCTTCCAGGTCCAATTTTTGAGTTAAAGTCTCCGACAATGACCTTGAAGGATGTATGATCTTCCCTAGAGAATTTTTCGAGGTCCATATGGAAAGCTTCGACTTCGTCTTCGTCATAGCTTGATATTGGTACGTAAGCAACGAAGATTGTCAAAGCCGGCATAGAACCACGTCGTTTCAACCGTAATAGTCCGATACGGGTTGTTGGATGTTCAAGCGAATCAATGTCCACAGTCAAATTCGATTTGACGAGGACGCCAACGCCGGCACCTCTGCGATCGCATGTTCCAACGAACAGCTTTTCTCTGGTGTCATAAACAGCGTGAAAAGGATGGCGCCTTCTCGTCTCAGCCAGGCCAATGACGTCGTACCTTATTCTTCTTGCTTGAATCAGTAGATCCTCTATAAGGGATTTGTGAGCAAGTGTTGTTGCATTGTAGGTACAAATCGCCATTTCAATCCCTTTCGATCTTGGCAGCCTAGTTTGGCCCTGAGATTTTAGCAGCCTCTCCGTACTCGTCCTACCTTGCGCTTTCGTACCAGGGGCTCATTCGGGGTAAGTGGAATAAGGCACATATTTGTTACTGTTTTTGGCATTTTGATACCCTACGTATAGCTTGCTAGGCTCTAGATATGTAGGCTGGGTACTCACGAGTAGCTTGCCAGTCTCTCTCGGAGGAGCGGGAGGAGTTTATTCGTTGGAGGCGACTCCTAACAGCCTACCATGTATTTCCCAGCCGCTTTATTGCAGGTTTTTGGCCAACTTGACTCGCTGAGGTATAGTTTTCTCAAGTCGGAGCTGCAAAAGCAAGGAGCTTATCACCTGAATCCACCTGCGTCTCTGGGAAGCACACGGTCACTTTTGGTCCGCGTTTATTCCCTATCCATCACCTAGGGACGCGCCACGTGCCCTCGCGATCAACCGGGCGTGATCTTCAAAGAGGGAGGTTCGTGGGGCTGGCAGCTGTCAGAGAGATATTGAAGAGTGAGTGTTGGTGCGAATGCACCTTGCTGGTTTAGTGATAGCACGCGTCTCCGGTATGGACGAAGAGCGGGTTGAACTTTCGTCTGAGGTCGTATTTTTGACCACCACTCAGTTCCCTTGGGTTAATGTGAGACATAGTAATACTACCTAAAAAGCATTAAAAACACCACAATTGTCTAGTAATATATATATGATCAGCTGTCAGCTCAACTAGGTTTGAAAGCGAAATCGCATACCCCACAAAACCTGTTAAAAAGTTGGCGAGTGTTAGCCATCGGAGACATTTCGAAGAATGAGTGGTGGTGCAAATGTACCTCTGTGGCGTGGTGATAGCACGCGTTCCGGTGTGGACAAAGCGCGGGTTTGACTTTCGTCTTAAATCGTATTCTTGCTCATCACTCAATTCTCTTAGGTTAATATGAAACATAAACTCTGTTAGTCTATTTTGCATCAAAAAATCCCATTGGGCTTCAAATGATAGCAATGCACCACATCTTTAGTACGATACCTTTTTCACTTCCCATGTTTTTTACGTGAATAAAGTAAAGAGAATCTCTGCAAGTTCTGCCATGAAATAAATTATTTTTTTAGCGTACACTGGTGGCAAAACAGGCGCCGATAGTGCAACGGGATCGAGCTCGCGCCCACGGATTGGGTGAAATGCGGGTTCGAGTTCCAAATGACTCAAATGCTTCGCACATAACTCTGCATCACTGTGTATATTATAACATCATACCACCGCTAAAGGCGGTCAAATAAAAAAGCATGGCGTAGAAAGAACTGTGACAAAACAGGCGCCGGTAGTGCAGCACAACAGTATAATCGTATTTATTGTATTTGGATTGCAGTGCATGCATTATCGTATTGTTTGAATTATGTTATTAATTTCATTTCATTAATTTATGATATGTGAATATATTACGCTGTCATAAGTTACAGATTGCTAAAACTTATTGTTATAAATTGTAGATTTTGAATAAATGATGGTAATAAATCATATACATTGATCGGTGTTGCGGTGTTGCTATATGACATATGTTGCTATGTAGCATGTCAGTGATTCGAGCATATTGTTGTGAAAACAAAAAGATAGCACCAAAAAAGTGCAGTAAAGTGTTACGGTAGCAAATCGGACCAGCAATCTTCTTCCCGATGGTACGGGCTGCCGAGTGGCAGAGGGGAGTGAGACAGACAGTGACTGCCACGCTGAGATTAGAGTAGCAGAGTAGCAGCGAGGGAGGTGGAACCGATCGCATGCTGGCAGTGAGAGCCCTTGCCAGCTAGACACGCCTAGTTAGGGTCCACGGGAATCAACCGGTTAAGACCGTCCGTATTGTTCTCAACCCATTTCTTTTTGGTTTTGATGTGTCAGTTGATATGCGTGAAGCTGGTGTCGTGGCATTCCAATATTTCGAAAGGCGGGGTAAATTAAAACATAAGCAGCAGTTCTGAAGAAAAGACAATATTTTTCTGTTAGACGGCGACAATGAAAACCCCATCTCATTTGTCGAATTGGAACCTTTTATAGGAATGTTAGTGATCATAAGAAAGCTTGTATCTCTGGCTGCAGCCCCACGTGGCCGGTTTTCAAAAAGAACCTCTTATAACGCTGTAAGTGCGAAGTACAACTATGTTAGATATAAAAAAGGATAAAGCTCTCAGCGCTGATCAATCCCTGAGGGATGAGCCATGCATTCAACTTCAATTTTTAACTTCGTTTGAGGTGATTGATGCACATCTGGCCTTTACAATGACATGCGGTGGCCTCCTGCTGAATCAAGTCAGTGATGCTTATCCTCCCAGACAAGTCTGAGACCTCACTGGAACCAATTTACCAACCTCGGAGGGATGGATGGCTTGGTGAGCCATGAGAGCAAGATCGAACCATTGACCTCGTGTGCGACGCAGGGCACCTCTAACCACTGCGCACATGCTCTCTAATGTTATGTGTTAGATATAACACTCGGAAATTCTCGTATTTTTACTGCTTTTGTCGCAGTGTTTTGCTATTTCATATATACCCAGGCGAATTGCGTGGTGAGCAAAAGTACAGCCTCAGACAGTAGTCGAACCCGTGTGTCATCCATATCCCCGGTATGAATGAAACGCGGGTTCAACTCCATCCTGAGGCCGTATTTTACTCACCACTCAATTTGCTTAGGTATAGAACTATGTTTTAAACGTGCATAATTCTTGTCAAGCAAAGCGCTCTCACTGAACTGTTAGCAAGCATTCGATAGCGTAATGTTTGATGATTCCAATGCTGTGCTTGTTTTGTGAAATGACCGTTTCTCTGCTGTGCAGTAGGAAACCACATACGCGAGCAAGTGGTCTGTGGCCGAATAACAAGCCGCGGGGTCAGGCGGCAAGCGAGGTGAGGCGATAATCGATTGACCTCCGACCGATCTTATGGAAATGCTATCTTTGTTATTCAATTAGGAATTGTTTCTCCGCTTGGAAAGAAAAACTCCAGGGAAGACATATGACGCTGCTGATAAAGTATTCTAAATACTTTTATTTTGCCATGAATACTGATAAGCCAGTCATCATTGCGATCATTATGATGAAGTTGAAGAGGTCACGACGCCCCAGTTGCTCCCAAAAGTGACTCTCGAAGACATTCGGATACTACAAAATTTTTTCTGACTATCAGTATGATCACTACCACTATCACCACTATCAGTATAGTCACATATAGCGAAAAGTGAAAGAAGTCGCGATTGAGAGTAGCATCAATTCTCCATTTGTATTTGCAATCGGCTCAACCCATTCAATCCATTCGAAGTGAACTTTAGGGGACCCAGAGTAGTGCAGGGGTCTTCGGGTTCACAAATTGTGGAAGGTGACAGCAGTCCGAAGCGGAAGCAATGCTGATTTTCCATTTGTAATTTCTACCAATGGACCCATACGCAGCATTCCTCGTAAGAGCCATAGTGGTCTAACGGTCCCCAGCTCTTAACAGTAGTATCACGCATCCCTCAATGCGAACTGTTCTTCTCGTGAATGCAATATTGCTCGAACAGCTCGCTGTCGTCGCTTGTACATATCGCTCTTTTTATCGTACCAATATCGTTTTTGCAACTCGTTTCCTTTGCCAATCGTGCACCATAAAATCATCCAAGATTTGTTACCGTTTCCTTGTTGATTGTACAGGTAACCGCTGTGTTTTCTGTAAAAGTCCTGTTTATACATATGAAGGTTTAACTACCGAAGTTTGAGGTTTCTGTCAAAAGGCATACCTATCAAACCATACTTCCGGCACGATTTCTACCTTCTCAATCCCCAGTGCAGATTTGCAACTATGAGGAGCAAGATAGTCTCTTAAATGATTAACAGCTCGTATGAATACATTTCTTCCTACGTCCAAATAAATATATATAACACAACTATAAAGGAGCTTGAAGGACGAGGAGTTGATTAAAGCATATTCTAGTGAGTATTCTGTACATACATCTGCTTTTACCTACATTACAATGCTTTGATTTCCAGCAACATATTGGGTTCCAATCTGTCATCATGGACGTGCCAATACGGAGAATAATTCGCGAGTCTTTTGTGGATGCTCACTGAGGATGAACCAGACGGATGCAGCTAGTTGCCAAATTCGACGTTCCAATAGTGTATGTGTAAAATGATTAATCGCTACTTCTGAGGTGATAAACAAGCATTTCAGAGTTTCCGGATTTGTTCACCTCCAAAGAGTGCAGCGACAATGTTAGGTCTCATAGTCAGCAAATGAGGTTGAAGATGCTTTTGTAAAGTTTTACATATTATTGAAAGACTGTTCTTTTCGCAGCATGGTTTCATAGCGGGAAAATAAGTAATTCGCGTTGCACTGTCCTATATTTATGCTGGATTTATACTTTTTAGTCGAGGTGCTGAACTTCCCTGCAGCCTGCTCAAACCATTAAATCTAGTCAGTCAGCTTAAAAAGAATCACACGGCCCTATTTCTTTACATAATTTGAATAGATAAATAATTTAATCGGAAATCCTTCAGGGGCGCAAGTTATGTTGTGTGAAATGTGAAACATTTTGAGTGAAGAATGTGTTAGGTGTGAACGCGTAGAATTTATTTAAATGAAATTCTTTCTGAGGAAGCAGTACAACTGCTATTCCATGTTCACTTTCTAACCATGTCTTTGGTTATTTTCGTTTTTTTTTGAGTGAAGTCTACTCTTTTTCATATATGTGATGAAATGTTCTGTTCTAGCAAAACAATGCCATGCATAACTAGCGACTTCAGATGAGTCAGGAGATCTCGCCGCCTTCTACAACAAATGGTAACCCTTCAGCATGTTACTGACTTATATTTGGTATAGAGTATCATGCCACCAGTGTTCATCATTATACTACTTTGATGCACTAATTGCCCCTCGAAAACACTAAACGTTATTTCGTGAAATAACTCGCGCGTTTAACCTTTTAAGGACCCATGAGAGTCATTTTGATGCTCACCGCGCGACGTCGAATCTCACTCAGCTAGTGTAACGGCTGCGCCGCACCCGCGGGAAAGCAGGCAGACTGTCTGTCATACATGAATTTGGGGACATACAGAGCCGCTTGTTTGACTGCCGCTCAAGTGACTGCACGACTCCGTCTGCCTATCATTGCTGATCATAAAAAGGTTAATAGAGCCGTTACTGTGGTTTGAAGGCACAACTTATTCATTTGCGACACTTCATTTCTATACTGGTTCTTGAATCACCCACCATTAACATGTAATGTGCTATACGATGAATTAGATCTCTAAGTGCTGTGACAAATTCGGCTGAGTCACGTTTCCGAGTCATAAATAAAACTTTACTACGTATATGTTAAACAGCGACAAATTTATAAACCGATCTTATTTGCTGGACAGATAGTTTTGATAGGAGTGTTAGGATAAATTTGAAAGCTTGATTCTCTGGCTAGAGCCTTGCGTAGTCGGCTTTTTGAAACAATTTTTTGTAGCGCTATTAAATGAAAAGTGAAAATATGTTTCACACGACCAAGTGTATTTTCTTATCTCGCTATAATAGGTTGATGAAAAATTTCTGAGAAAGTGGTTGTAACTTTTTTGGATGTCAGCCATTTTTGTGCTTTTGAGCTCATTTCAAAGCCCATCTTCTCCCGCGTTGATTGGTATATAAATTATCTACTTAGTTCAAAAGAGTTGACAAGCGAGCATATTAGATTGTTGTTGAGCAGGAATGGCTGTACGGTTCAAATGCAACGGTGACAAGTGAGCGCATCATTCTAGCTTGGGGCAAAGAACAGTTGGAAAAAGTACTATATATAGGTGGTTTAAAAAGTTTGACGATGATGAACAACGTTTGGAAGATCACCCGCGTTTAGGTCGTCCAAAAGAAGATGATCGTCAAGCTGTGCTTGAAGCAACTGAGGAAAATCCCTCTTTGACAACTCGGATGCTGGCTGCGACCGAACAAACTAAATTGCTTGCTTGTTGACTACATATTAAAATGAGTAGATAAATTGTGTACCAATGAACGACGAAGAAGTCGGGCTTTCAAATGAGCCCAAAAACATAAAAAATGGCCGTCACCCAAAAAAGTTATAAGCATTTTCTTCGAACTTTTCCACTAACTTATTTTCTCGCTGGATGAAACATCATTCGATAGCACAAGTTTTAAACAAATCAAAAATGTGTTTGCTTTTTGGAAAGCTATTTCAATAATGCCGTAGAAAAAAGAAAATATTTGTGCTGTAAACCTTGCCAATTAGAGCTCTTTCTCTAGTCTACTACTAATCATTAGATTCGTAAATTCCAACGACTCGAGCGATGTGCTTACTTTTCTGGAATTACCGTTCAGGAGTAAGAATCGATTTACATTTTCGACCACCTTGTTTATCAGCTAACTCACACAAAGAGGAGAGGGATATTGGCAGATCGATCTATCACGGTTGAAATATTGTCATCCATTGGGAGATTTTTCACCACATCGACAGGCACTTTAGATAAAAACGTACATTCTGATAGTACAGAAAGTCTTTTCTTCACGCTAATATGCTTTTCGTGCTTCTAGCGATTTTACGCGTGGTGAAAATGGAGACGAAAAGCGAGCGTGAAACAAAATTTCTTCTGGATGCTACAGCGTTTTAATGGGTAATGTGGAACTCAGTCCTTGGAAAAGTTCCTGTTCAGCGAATGAGATCGGTTTATGAATCTGTCGCCGTTCAACGTATATGTATCAAAACTTTTGAGCTTTACTATTTATAGAAGAATCTGCGCAGTGTTAAGACAGAGCCGTTTCTTATGCGAAGAAAGGCAATTTCGATTGGATTAATTCGCAGGGAACGAATTTGAAATGGAACAGAATGGTGAAAGTGGGATGTGGTCCAACAGAAGACAATAATCAGAACTTGTTTTCACATCCAAATGAAGTGTACGAAGAACTCAAAGTGGATGATGATGATGAAAGGGTATCTTCTGAGCATGAGAAAGAGCTAAGAGAATCATCGTTGAAGTTTTCAGCCGATCTGAGATCGGAACCAAGCTTCGCAACTAGAGTTGAGCAGAACAATATTCAACTAGTTTCTGATTCTGCAGCTTGTTATGTGCAGGAGGTGTTTGCAAAGTGTAAGAAAATGGCGGATGACAAGACTAAAGGCTTCTCAGGGTAATATATGTACTATCAAACTGTGCCCACGACGTCTTCTATTTACTTGGTAATTTTCAGGGTCAATACATGGTCATGCGACGAAAGTCTTCGGCTCCAACATTTTATCAATGTAAAGTAGAAGTATGTTTTTTTAGCACTTCATACCTTCAATGTTTGAATTTTCTGTATCGATCGCTATCGACGACCTACGCTTTACACTCTATGTCAGTTTCGCACTCGATTGCTAGCTGGCTGGTATTCTTATCATATTATACCTTTCGTTCGAGTGCTTTATTAAGACCACGCTCAAATTTCAATAGATCCTTTCATTATTATTTGAGCGTGGTCTTAATAAAATAATCGAAGGAAAGGCAAAATATCTCCATTCTACAACAACATCACCATTGACGTAAGAAGAGGGGTTCAACAAGGCAATACAATTTTTCCAAAACTATTCACTGCCACCCTACAAAACGTCATGCGAACATTAGAATGGGACGATATGGGAGTGAAAATTGGCGGTCGACAATTAAACCATCTTTGCTTTGCTGACGATATCGTTCTCATAACACCAAACATCAGCCAAGCGGAACGAATGTTGACCGACTTCAATAATGCCTGTAGAAAGATCAGTCTTTAACTAAATCTAACGAAAACGATGTTCATGAAAAACGGATGGTTTCGAATGTCCCATTCACGCTCAGAGGAACGACAATCTTCGAATGCTCTAGTTACGTCTGTCTAGGTCGAGAAATCAACATGATGAACGACCTAGCTCCAGAGTTGAGCAGGAGGAAACGAGCTGCTTGGGGAACGTTTAAGAGCACCGAAGATATGATGAAGAATACAAAAAACATCCTAATCCGTACCCACCTTTTCGGGGCGCAGTCGAAAGGTCGATGCTAAGAGTATTCCGTATTTCGTAAACGAAAGAAGAGATCCGAAATTCCAACCTGCGTTAACGAAAATCAGAGACGCCGTTCTACACTCCAGGATATCAAAAATAAGGTGAGCCGGACACGTGATGCGCTTCAACGACAACAGATTGACGAGAGCCGTTACCGAATGGATCCTCGGGACGTCAAGAGCTCTATAGGAAGGCCACCGACCCGTTGGTCCTATTTCTTCATGAAACAGATAAAGGAAAGAAATAATGCTCATCGAATCCCTAGAAGAGAAGGATCCACTGGGTTACTCTTGCACGCGATAGGGAAAAATGGAAGAGTTGCTGGTACCCGCTCGAGTCACTCGACGATCAAGGGGTGACAGGTGATATGTACTTGTTGTGTATAAACAATGTATTATGTCAAACACTATATAATATGTTCTAGGTACTGTTACAAGCTGCAGATTGTTGAATGACTGATGATGAGTAAATAATCATTATGTATACATATGACTATTAGAATGCTCCAGTCTCATATAAATATATATATATCTATATATATACATATAGGACTGAAGCATCCTAAGAGGTCCGGCTAGAGGCGAAGGGTTCTGCCCGATTGACGAGGCTGCTCAAGGCCGAAACATGTGTATCGGACTGTAAAACGGTCTTTTAACAGACGACGTGACATGTTGGCTCAAATAATGATTATGAGATATGTTGAAGTTTGAGAGTGATCTTGAGAAACACTCGAAACGGGCGGTGTAATTAATAGATTGCTTGTATTACGGTCTTATTATATGACATATCGTGCGATACGGTGTGTCACTGATTTGAGCATATTGTGCTGGAAAGCATGAGATAGCACCAAAAAAGTACAATGAGGGGCCTTGTTAGAGATTAAACAAGTAACCTTCTTCCTGGACGACAGCACCAGGCACTCATCACTTTGTACTGTTCGGCACCAAGTTGTCACGTCAGCCACGGGACGGACTAGCGTCGTGGGCCAGCTCCTGCATGTGTCGTAAAGATTTTTGGCAGCGCTTGTATGTAGTTTTCAAAACTGCCCAAGAATAGTTTTACCCTGCTTAAAAAATTTTTATTTCTATTCATTCTCTGTTGATACAAACTTATTTGATTCTGACGTGTCCGTTCATTGCTCTTTTGCCATTTGCTCAAGTTGAGCGGAAGCCAAAATAGGGTCCCTTCTGATTAGGTGGGAACAAATGAAAAACCTATCTCCCTCGCTGGAGAGGAGTTTCCATGGGAATGTTAGTAACCATATGAAAGCTGAGACTTGATGCTACAGCCCACGTCACCGATTTTTCAAAACACTCCTTGTATCGCTGTAGCATCCAGCTCAAATATTATGTTTCCCACTCGCCTCTTGCCCTGATTATTATCACGCGTATATCTCGCTGGAGGTTCGACAGGGGTTCGACAAGGCGATACAGGAAGATTCGACAGGAAGAGGGGTTCGACAAGGCGATACAATATCGCCAAAACTATTCACTGCCACTCTACAAAACGTCATGCGAACATTAGAATGGGACGAAATGGGAGTGAAAATTGACGGTCGACAATTAACCATCTTCGCTTTGCTGACGATATCGTTCTCATAACACCAAACATCAGCCAAGCGGAACGAATGTTGACTGATTTCGATAACGCCTGTAGAAAGATCGGTCTTCAACTGAATCTAACGAAAACAATGTTCATGAGGAACGGATGGGTTTCTAATGCCCCATTCACGCTCAACGGAACGGCAA
Source organism: Parelaphostrongylus tenuis (assembly GCA_019055375.1). Taxonomy (NCBI): domain Eukaryota; kingdom Metazoa; phylum Nematoda; class Chromadorea; order Rhabditida; family Metastrongylidae; genus Parelaphostrongylus; species Parelaphostrongylus tenuis. The sequence goes on from JAHQIW010003502.1 coordinate 28,019, forward strand.
TTTCCGAATGCTCCAGTTACATCTATCTAGGTCGTGAAATCAACATGATGAACGACCTAGCCCCAGAGTTGAGCAGGAAGAAACGAGCGGCTTGGGGAACGTTTAAGAGCATCGAAGATGTAGTGAAGAGGACAAAGAACATCCGACTCCGTGCCCACCTTTTCGACTCGACAATTATCCCTGCCCTAACGTATGCAGCAGAAACCTGGTCGCTACGTAAGCAGGATGAAAGATCACTTGCCGTTATCGAACGCGCAGTCGAAAGGTCGATGCTAGGAGTATCTCGTATTTCGCAAATGAGACAAAGGATCCAAACTTCCGACCTACGTCAACGATCGAAAATCAGAGACGCCGTTCTACACGCCAGGATATCGAAAATAAGGTGGGCCGGACACGTGATGCGCTTCAACGACAACCGATGGACGAGAGCCGTTACCGACTGGATTCCTCGGGACGTCAAGCGCTCTAAAGGAAGACCACTGACCCGTTGGTCCGATTTCTTCACGAAAGCGATGGAAGAAAGATATGATGCTCAGCGAATTCCTAGAGCAAGGAGGACCCACTGGGCTACTCTTGCACGCGATAGGGAAAAATGGAAGAGTTGCTGGTACCCGCTCGAGTCACTCGACGATCAACGGGACGACAGGTGATGCAGGTGATATCTCGCTGGAAGGCGAAAAGCATATCGATGTGTAGAGAAATTTTCGCAGTATCTCAATCAATCGTTTTATCTGGGGTTTTCTTCAGAGCGGAGGAAAAATCTTTACGTAAATAACAATCCTCCCATCTCACCCGCCGTGCCGCGACTCCTGACACGGCCCGTACCCTGTCTAATAGCCGGTAGACAACATAGCAAAAAGTGTAGAACCCGATTTTATTTTTCCCTGCTGAACCGCATTTCCAGAAATTAAGCACATAGACAGAATCAGAAAATATTACGCTGTCAGATCATTACTACTAGTCTATAGAAAGGAGCTGTGTCCAACGAGGTTTGAAACCTAAATCAAAAGGCCAGAGGAGATCAAAAGATTAGAAGAGCTTTTTAGAAAGTATATATATTTTTCTGATTTCTTTGAAACTTGTGCTATAGTCTGAGTGCCAGCACTCTAACGAAGAAGTTTTGTTCAGGAAATATAAGAGAAATAAGAAAAGTGGTTTGTGAAACATAAACATGATTTTATTTCGAATGTTATAGCGTTATGGATGGTGTTTTAAAAATCCCACGGCGTGGAGCTGTAGCTTCAACTCCCAGCTTTCGAATGCTTGCTAGCACTTTCTTGAAAAGTCTCCAGCGAATGAGATCAATTTTTCATTTGCTCCTTACAATCTCAAAGAATCGGAAAGAGAAAGGTACGATCCTTTCACTTTAGGGCAATCTGGAATAGTGTGTGGCTACAAAGTACATCTGAGTAATCATAGCAGTATCCACAACATACAGGGCGCTGAACATAGAGCGCCCGTTATCTGTGGTAATCTCTATATCGCACTACTTAGTGGACCGCAAATGGTCGTTGTAGGCTCTCCAATAATATTGGTCGATGAAACTTTGTATATTGTGAAGAGTAGAACATTGTCTTAGTGGCAGACATTTGGTAAAACGTTGTTGTATTGCCTTATGATTGAATCAGAAGGCGAAAGACGTTGTACGATAGCTAAACGGCTTGAAAGAAGTGATGAAAATATCTAACTTATCTATGATATTTGATACCGCTTGTGAGGTTCCTGAGCGACGGAATTTGGGATTACCTTTATTCGTTGCATATGCAGCTGCGTCTTTGTAGATTAAAAATCAGTATGGAATATGCCGATAAAAAGTTTTTAGAGGTGCAACCAGCGCATTCGTTTACGATACGGATATGGGAGTCAAAGGCTTCTTGAACACGTAAGAACACACTGGGAAAGGCGAGTGAAAAAATGTAAACTATGTAATTTTCGGGCGTCACGTGGATACAAAGTTGGTTCTTGAGCTTAAATTCCTTGCTACTCACCGTCTTTGTTTTTAATTCTAATTCAGGTGCATTATCATCATAGGTGCAAACATTCCGGAATGGATTTCCTCCAACCGGATTCATTGGAGTAAGTTCTTCCTGAAGTGTGTATCATATATCGGTTTTATTATTGTTCGTTATTGCAAGAATTTTTCTTTTGAAGAACAGAACAGGACAGGGATGAACTAGTGCAAATATGGAAACAATGTTTGATAGTATGTGCTTATTTTCATTGTTTTCCTAACGTGAAATTATTTAGCCAAAGAGCGGAGCCATGCAAATGAATGAGGTATCATAAAATTTCTGTTGCATTTGAAATCATGGAGAGTGTAGTAACAGAAAGACAATCTGCCATTCACTCGTAAAAAAACATTCTAGGTCTATGCATATGGTACAGAAAATCTCTGCAAGTTCTGCCATGAAATAAATTATTTTTTTAGCGTACACTGGTGGCAAAACAGGCGCCGACAGTGCAACGGGATCGAGTTCGCGCCCATGGATTGGGTGAAATGCGGGTTCGGGTTCCACCTGACGCAAATGCTTTGCACATAACTCTGCATCACTGTGTATATTATAACATCATACCAACGCTGAAGGCGGTCAAATAAAAAAGCATGGCTTAGAAAAGAGCGGTGGTAAAACAGGCGTCGGTTAGTGCACCGCAACAGTATACTCATATTTACTGTATTTGGATAGCATTGCATGCATTATCGCATTGTTTATTATATTATTATTTTTATTTTATTTTATGATACGTGAATATATCATGCTGTCATAAGTTACAGATTGTTGAAACTTGTCGCAGTAAATTGCAGATTTTGAATAAATGGTCATAATAAATCATACACATTGATCAGTGTTACGGCGTTGCTATATGACAAATGGTGTTATATGTCGCCTCAGTGATTCGAGCATATTGTAGTGAAAACAGAAAGATAAGAGCAAAAAAACTACAGTAAAGTGTTGCGGTAGGGGATCGGACCACCAGCCTTTTTTCCGATGGACGGGCTGCCGAGTGGCAGAGGGGTGGAGTTGTTCCCATGCTGGCAGTGAAAGCCCTTGCCAGCTAGGCACGCCCAGTTAGGGTCCACGGGAATCAACCGGTTAACACCGTCAGCACTGTTCTTAACCCATTTTTTTGGTTTTGATGTGTCAAGAAATATGCGTGAAGCTGGTGTCGTGGCATTCTAATATTTCGAAAGGCGGAGTAAATTCAAACATAAGTAGCAATTCTGAAGAAAAAACAGTACTTTTCTGTTAGAAGGCGACAATGAAAAGCCCATCTCATTCGCCGAATAGGAACGTTTTATAGGAATGTTAGTGATCATACGAAAGCTTGTATCTCTGGCTGTAGCCCCACGCGGCTGGTTTTCGAAAAGGCCCTCCTATAACGTTGTAAGTGTGAAATTAAACTATGTCAGATATAACACTCGGAAATTCTAGTATTTTTACTGCGTTCTTTCTGCTTTATTGCTGTTGTTTCATATATACCCAAGAAAATTGAATGGTGAGCAAAAATACGGTCTCAGACGGTAGTCGAACCCGCGCGTCATCCATATCCGCGGTATGAATGAAACGCGAGTTCAACTCCCTCCTGAGGCCGTATTTTAATCACCACTCAATTTGCTTAGGTACAGAACTATGTTTTAATCGTGCATAATTCTTGTCAAGCAAAGCGCTCTCACTGAACTGTTAGCAAGCATTCGATAGCGTAATGTTTGATGATTCCAATGCTGTGCTTATTTTGTGAAATGACCGTTTCTCTGCTGTGCAGTAGGAAACCACATACGCGAGCAAGTGGTCTGTGGCCGAATAACAAGCCGCGGGGTCAGGCGGCAAGCGAGGTGAGGCGATATTCGATTGACCTCCGACCGATCTTATGGAAATGCTATCTTTGTTATTCAATTAGGAATTGTTTCTCCGCTTGGAAAGAAAAACTTCAGGGAAGACGTATGACTCTGCTAGTAAAAAATCCTAAATACTTTTATTTTGCCATGAATACGGATAATGAGTCATCATTGCGATGTTTATGATGGAGTTTAAGAGGTACGACGCCCCAGTTGCTCTCAAAAGTGACTCTCGATGATATTCGGATACTACGGAATTTTTGACTATCGGTATGATCACTGCCACTATCAACACCATCAGCAAGATCACCTAGCACTATGATCACTGTCGCTATCGCCATTACCAGTATAATCATATCATCGCTATCACTACCATCAGTACCACTATTATCCCAATCACTATAGCGATCATCTATCAAAGGACGGACGTGATTGTTGGGGGCGGGGCCAGGAGTGGAGCACATTATGATAGTGAGTCGCCTGGTGGGTCCTGTGGTAGGCAACCGGCTAAGTTGCCCTTTATATCCGTCAAGGTTAGTTGCTCTAGAGGTGAATAAAAAGAAGTGGTCTTGAAAATTTGGGAACAGTAATCGAACTCCCACTTCTAACCCTGCGCCGTCGATTGGTCCGCAACCGCCTTTATGATCGGCTGTGTCTCTCAAAACATTGCGAAATCTGCCACAACGGGAGGAAACGGACTGCATGGGTTCCGGCACAGTATACACAATAGCATGTCATGCATGCGGGGAGGAATATTTGGGGAAACGGGTATACCACTTCATTTGCGCATAAAAGAACATCTAGACGGACAGGCCAGTACTGATAAAAGCAAACCTCTAGGTTTACATAGGGCGCAAAAGCGCAACTATGTAATTTTGATGTAACTATCGCGACCCTGGAGCGGGAACCCAATACATCAACACGAAAAGCCCTTGAAGCGTTTTGGATGAACGCTAGAAATCCAAAAATGAACCGTAGAGATGAATGCGTCACTGTAACACAAGATTTGGCACCTTACATGCGCTTGCTTTACTGACTTGAGCTAAGGAGTGGTGCTTACGCATCGATCCATCCTTACCGGCTCATAAAAGTATCGAGAACAGTGTACGTCCAGGCTCCGAAGGAGGCGGTGTCGCCGAAACGTCAGCCGGCAATCCGTAAAGCGATCTCTCTACAGCGATCAACAACGTCGCCTGCCCACCTCGTGCCAGTTAAAGAGCTAAGTTGCCATATTTGATTAGTAATCAATTTTAGTACCGAGGTTAATAGAAGGTCGATCTCTCAAACTTTTGTGTCGATTTCAACGTCGTTGTCGAAGGGTTATTCACGAAACTACAACATTGTGTAGAGAACGTGCTCCATCCGCAGTTTGACCGCGCCATCTGCTACGCGAGCGATCGGCGCTGGGCCGTTTTCTACCGATGGTAGTACCAAACGGGTTATTTCTGAACTTTTGGGACTTATCTAAAGAGCCCCAAGCGAATTCCGCGCCGAGGTTTTGTCTTGTTTCCCCAGGATTCTCTCTGCCTCCTGCCACCTTGAAAACACCGATGTGCTGGCTTGAATTTTTTTACATTTCCTGCAGTGGAAAAATTCCAATATCGCGCGAGTTTTCCTAGAAAAAGAGCAGTTCATAATACACTCTCCTTCACCATTCAAAAAAGTTGGTTGGTATGCAAACCTAGAACCTGGATCGGGAGTCGAACCCTCATCTGGCCCCTTCCAGGTGCGCATGCTAACCACTTCACTAGCGAGGCTGCTGTTCTACGTCAATGTTTATGTCATCTTCATAAAAAAAATTGTTTTTTCTTTCAGAGTTTGTCAATTCAAACTACCATCCATCACAAAATGTCGAATTGTAAGCAGAAACGTAAAAGAACTCCGAAGTTCGTATGCAATGAATACACATGCAGGTATGTGATCGATGTTTATTGATTTTAGGGTGAAAAAATCAATCTCATCGATCTCCTTTTTCCAATTACACGCCACTTCAGCACTGAATCTGAGTTATGTTTGAAGGATTAAATGATTGTACGCAGCTAATCGAGCCACGGGAGCCGTGGCCGAGTGGTTGTGCTGCTCGTCGAGGGCCGCGTGGAGCCGAGCCCTACCTCCCAACTCTCTTCGGCAGTCGATAATAACGCCCTTTGGAGGACCACAGCCTGGCTCCTCTCGAGATTGCAAGGACACTCGCTCGACCAGTGTTCTACGACGTTCAAAAAGAGGACGGAACGAGGAATTGAATGCTAGAAGTACTGGGATTCGCCGAATGGAAAAATTGCACTGAAAAGACAGATAATTAAAGTGTCTGAAATAAAAGCACCAAGCAGTGATGTCGGCACCGGAAGTGCTCCTAGCCGTTCTCCGTCAACAGATCCCAGGCCAAAATCTCGCGGTAGCGAAAAATCTCTAAGTCCCAAAGCTCAGGAAACTCCAGCTCTGTATGAGGGGCGAGCACTTCTACGTATTATTTATTCATTTTCACGACCCATCAGCGTCACGATTTGCTAAGCGGGTCCCAGCATTTCTTGCACTGGATTCAATTCGTATGGGCACCTCCGCACTCCACAATGCCCTTCGAACACATCACCTATTGCTTCAACTGCTTCTTGAAGATTTCGTCTTCCTCAGGAATATCGGGGAATACTGGAGTCGAGATTCCTTCTGGTAGAATCTGTGAGGTAGCCGAGCTAAGGCATCCTCTAAGAGGATTGGCTGACCGGTTACAAGAGAGTGTCGGAGAGGGGATTGAACCAGCCCATCGCCAATCACCTGGCCTCCTGATACACTATGTCATCAACCACTATGCTGTCTCACCACCTCCACTTACTTATTACACAATTATTGGCGCTTTATTATCCATCTTCAAGTGTTTCTCTTACTGTGGTGATCCTGGCACTTCTAGCATTCACTTCGTTTTTCGTCTTCTTCTTGAACAGCGTAGCATACCGGTTGAGCGCGTCTCCCTGTAATCTCAAGCTAAGACTGGCTGTAACGTTCCAAGGGGTATTCCTTGTTGACCGCCGAGGAATGTTGGGAGATGGGGATCGACCCCACGCGAGCCGCTACGAGCATCACAGCCACTTGGCCATAGTATCCTCGAATCATTGCAATTATTGTAATCAATAATATCACGGCAGCTTTTTAACTTCTGTTTTTAGTGATCAGAGTTGCCAAGTCCCTAATTCATCGGCGACGGGAGCAGTCTCAAGTGAAAGTGGCGGCGAAGTGAAAAATCCGCTAACTATGAAAGCGAAGCACGAGCAGGCATTACGCCCAACTAAGGAGGTGCTACCGATTCTAAAATCTGATCGCAAAGGTCAAGGTATGTGATTTATGAGCATTCCCTTTTCCTCACCTTCAGATAACTGTTTAGTGATCAAATAGAACTTTCTTCATTCAACCAATTTGAGCAGTGGTATGATGTCAAAGATACACCCAGTGATGTATGGTCATCTGCAAAACTTTCTCGTCGGCGGGACTCGAACCCGCATCTTACTCTATTCGCGTGCGCGTGCTCGAACCCGTTACACTACGGACAACTTGTTGGTTGACGGTTGCGTATAGCCAGATAGATGCGTTGTAGCGTTGAAAGAGTGACGGCAAAACGGGCGTCTATAATGCAACGGGTGGGGGCACGCGCTCCCGGATAGAGTTTGATGCGGGTTTGAATCCCGCTTCACGCGAAGGTTTTGCACGTCACTTGTACATCACTCGGTTTCCTATTCAGTCATGATCTTTGGTTCCGGTTTAGATCGATACCTGTGCCCAGACTGTCCGTTTGTGGAATGTGACAAGCTGATATTTGATTTACATCGTGAAATGCATGGTGGTCGCACACGACCATTGGCCTGTAATTTCTGTAACTACAGGTTAGATCTATACAGATGTATAAAGAATAAAAAAACATAAACCACTCTGCTTTGATCGATCCCTAAGGGAAGCACAATGCAATCGTCTTTAATTTAAGTTTGTTCAAGGTAATTGATTGCATATCTGGCCTTTACAATGACTTGCGGTGACCTCCCGGTGTATCGGGTCACTGCTGCTTGTCCTCACAGACAAGTACGAGACTCGCCCGGTGACAATTTAGCAACCCCGGTGGGATGGATGGCATGGTGAGCCATGAGCGCGGATTCGAATCGTCGACATTGTATACGACGCAGAGCACCTCTAACTATTGCACCACATGCTTTCATACATGAATGTACAACTTTACAAAAATTCTTCTTATCCAACTGAGCTTAGTAGTAGTATGACGCTGCAACTATATATTCAATAATGCGGTATGGAAAATATGCAAATTTCGAGTATCAGACGAGATTTGAACCCGCACTTCACCCTGTCCGGTGGCGCATGCCGACCATTACACTATCGGCTCTCGTTCTGCGATCTCTCTTTCTTTAACACAGTTGCATCGATCTGTCACTAATCAACCGTCAACGGTTTGTCCTGAGAGATCATGTCGGCACTGAACTCCAGTTACGTTGAGAAGTATTTAGCTGTGTTATCATTGTGCAAATATAGATTCAATAATGCTGAGTGATTCTCGAATTTTTGAACGTCCGACGGGAGTTGAACCTGCATTCTACTCATTGTGATCATCGATGAAATTGTTTTGAGGAAAGAGATATGGCAGAAAGAGCGACGATAGCGCAGTAGTGAGCATGCACCCCCGGAAAGAGGGAAGTGCGGGTTCAAATCCCGTCTGACGTACAAAGTTTTGCACTCAGCTTTGTTGTATATATATTTGTAGCACCGTACTACCGCTAAAGCTGCTATAGAAGAATTTTCATCGATAATGGGTTATAGTTTTGTAATCCATTCTTTTAACCGGTTGAATTCCGCGGACCCTAGAACGCGTCCAACGAATCCATCTCCTCTGCCTCGATTAGACGCCGACTGCAGCTACTTTTCGTTGCAGGACCTGCACCTAAACTATGGTATGATTCGCGTGCTGTCTGCGCCAGCGCATTGACTGCTGTGTGTTAATATTATGTGGTGTGGTGTCACAATCAAGAAACAGCAGTCGTTACGCCTGCACAGACCGTAAGCTAATCCTTCCAAAGCTCAGCTAGGGGTCTTGCAGCGAAAATTAGCGGTAGTTGGCGTCCAATCGGGGCACAGAGGGTGGAGTTGTTGGACACGACACTGGGTGAATGGAGGGTCCACGGAAGTCATCCGGTCAATCCTTTTGCTGAGGTCATAGTTTCGTCTCGCAGATGGTTCACTTGGCTACAAAAAGCGATAAGCGTCCTTTCTTGCTGAAAAACGCCTTCAAAGAAGTCTCTTCAGTGGTAATCGTCTATTCAATCTTCCTTGAAAAGTCGATTTAACCAGATGAGAACAGATTTTTGTTGGAGGTCGCGCCACTCTTTGTACGCCATGCGAACAATGTGAACGCGGCGTGTACCGTTCTCGATACATGCCTCTGTGAAAGTGTTAGCTTTGGTTTTCTATTTAAGTTAGCTTAATTTTTTCGCTTTCATTCCCTTATTAGACATCTGTCACACCTGTTAGTGGTCGAATTATGGCTAACGTGACTGCCCTAATGTGTTGTTGCTTGCTGAAGACACTATTTTTATGTTTTGAAGTGATAATGATAGACACAATTTCTATTCGAGTGAAACTAGAAAACCCTAGATAACTTTCTGAAATTTCCCGTTTTTCAGTTGTTTTGCTCAGGAAGCTCTTCATTTGCACCTTTCATTGCATTCACCTCCTTTTTTTCCTGTCGATGCAATGTCTCAAAGGTGAGAGGCTAATGTGATATACGATGCCTGATAATCATTTTTTGAGCCATGCATGTCGCTAATCAATCAAAGAGTGCTGACTTATAGAGCCTGATACACGCGTTTCGTGGGGGCCGGAGCACCCACAGAGATTAGCAAAAGACGAGAAAGGGTAACTGCCCGATTGGCGAGATCGCAAGATCGAAACACGTGTATCGGGCTCTATAAGTCAGCCCTCATTGATAGACCAGTGACATGCATGGCTCAAAAAGTGATTATCAGGCATATTAGAAATTTGAGCTGTGTCTTAAGAAAACATTTGAAACGAAAGATATGATATACGATGGTTTTTATGTATCTTAGCTGCCGCAAACTGAGTAACAACGTTGTTAGGCAGGCGGCATCGCGTCGTCGCTTGCGCAGCAGTCGCAGGAGGCGACTTCTGTATGTCTGCGCATGCATGTCTGACTGTCTGTGCCTGCCTTCCTATGAGGCGCTATGCCGCCATTATAGCAGCTGAATGAGATTTGACGTCGCGCGGCGCGGTACGAAACGTATCCCTTTGGTCCTCAAAAGACTGGACTGCTTGACAGTCTCATAATCATGAAGAAAAGAGCTTCATTAGATTGATAAAATTTGGAGAATAGATATTGAGAAATTTTGAAAGATTTCCACTCAAAACTAGATATTCCTGATATACAGAATTCCCACATTTCCACTGCATTTAGCATTAATCACCTGTATCAGTTGTCGTCCCGTTGATCGTCGTGTGAATCGAGCCGGTACCAACAACACTTCTAATTTCCTTATCACGTGCAAGAGTAGCCCAGTGGGTCTTCCTCGCTCTAGGGATTTGCTGAGCATCATATCTTTCTTCTATAACTTTCGTAGAGGAGTCGGACCAACGTGTCGGTAGTCTTCCTGTAGAGCGCTTGATGTCCCGAGGAATCCGGTCGTTAACGGCTCTCGTCCATCGGTTGTCGTTGAGGCGACTTCGTGTCCGACCCACCTTATTTTCGATATCCTGCCGTGTCTCATACAATTAAATGGCATACAAAACATTCGTTTTTAGGCGGGAGTTGAGCCGGAGTTCCTCCCATTCCGTGAGAACGTGCTACCACCACACCACTTTGGCCACCGTTGCGACCTTTCTTTCTTCAATGTGTCCTGTCGTAGCTGTTGTCAACGAACCTATCGAGTTTTGCCTGGTAGACATATCGGTATAAAACCCAGTCATTACTGACAGCTACGATAGTTGGTCTAAGTAAAAGTGCTAGCAAACCGACGGCCGCGGTGGTGTGGTGGTAGCAGTGCCCTCAGGTATAGGTGAGACACGAGTTCCACTACCGCCTGATGTCGAATGTTGTGCATATCTCTCAATATTCTAAAATGCCTATATCCATGGTCTAACAACAACTGCCACAATTATTTGAGGCGCACAATTTGTATATTCAAAAGTATCGATCTATTTATGGTGCCTTCTGATTGGCACCAGAATTCCCGCCACTGATCAAACACAATCCTCAAGTAGCCTCTAGTCCAGAACGTACTGTGCTCTGTTATTTTATTATCAATTAATGATGCCACTTTTGCTAAACGGAGAAGAAAGCCCTAAATAATTTGATAGGGGATTGGAGAATCATTTCAATTGCCATTTCAAATGTGATTTATATTCGTTCCACTTTAAGAACGCTTTCTTCCTCAGGAAACGTGACTTGGGCCGACGTGGTTTTCAACCGTCCTCTTCGATTCTTCGTCGTGCCAAACACTTTACTTGCACCCAATGCACCTTCCGAACTGTCAGTGAGACAAAATTTCTGCAACATCAACAACAGCATGCACAGGTCGTCTTATATATCAGTTTTCTAGTTTTGGTCAGAAATCCATCACATTTCTACTTCTTATGGAATATCTAAGGATTATCAATCACACCCAGTGATGTAGAGTTACGTGCAAAGTTCTTACGAGGCGGAACTCGAACACGCATATCACTGTATCCAGGAGCGCGTGTTCTAACTCGTTGCACTGTTGACGCCGGAATTTGCCATCACTTTTTCTAACCTACATCGCATCTGTCTGTCAGCGACCCACCTTCACGATTTGGCCCAAGTAGTCGGTATCGACATCGATTATGAGTAGAAGAGTGATGACAAAAACGAGCGTCAGTAGTGCAACAGGTTAGTGCGCGCTTTCGGATAGAGTGAGATGCGCGTTCGAGCCTCAGCTAACGCAAAAGTTTTGCACATGATTCTGAATCACTGATTATATCTATACATTCAGTAATGTTAGGTAATGTGCAAAGCATCGACGTCAGGCGGAACTCGAGCCCGCATCTCACTCTATCCGCGATCGCGTGCTCTAACCCGTTGAACTACTGACACCCATCTCACCACCACTCTTCCGACGTTACAACGCATCTATGTGTCAGCAACGTACCGTCATCGGTTTAGTCCGAGTTGTCGAAATGAAACTGGACCCAGTCACGCTGACAAATATTGGGCATTGGTTGGTCAAGTAGAATTCTTTTTATTTAACCGCTCTAAGAGGTAGGATAGTGTTTCAATATATATCCAGCGATGTAGAGTCGATGCTGACTACCTGATCCAAACCGTTGACGGTTGGTAGTTGATAGATAGACGCGTTGTAACGCAGAATGAGTGGTGGCAAGACAAGTGTTAGTAGGGCAACGGATTAGAGCACGCGCGCCCGGATAGGATGATAGGCGGGTTCAAGTCCTGCCTAGCGCAAAAGTTTTGCGCGTCACTCGATATATCTAAAACATCATACCACCGCTTGATGAGATTTGATGAGAAAAATCCTGTATTATGAATCAGTTCAGTATATTCAACAGCGGTTAGTGACGCAGATGAAGAGAGCTGCCTCTCAGCAGGAAAGGAATAGTAAGTGGAGTACAATAATGAGACGAGTTGCGATGAAAAGAGGCAAAAATGTTTGTTTGCAATGGTCCTTTCATTTCTGCTAACTTTATGCCTACATCTTCCACTTATTTTCTTCTTCAGCATGCCTGTATAAAGTGCACCTTATAATGCGACACTACGGTGGCTTGCTCAAGACATCTCGAAATGCATTCGCAAAATGCCTTCATCAAATGCCGGTTCGTCCCACTAGTTTGAGCTCGATGACTTCGAATCACAACATTAGTCATTCGAAATTGAGTTAAGAATATGCAACTACTCGGCGAATACGAAAAATATCGTCGATTTCCACGAACAGAATCACCATCTGGGACAATCACTCGTTGAACTCAGCAAAAGTGCGATTTTGGCGCCCGATATCGTCCAAGTGGGTCATAGAAATTCTGTTGATTTGATAAGCTTTAGGCTAATAATCACGTTCTGTCCCTTTTGAGTTTTATATTGATGATCAACTGTTCATCTAAGAGCACGAATGGTAAGCGAAATATCCAACCTCAGGTAAGAGTCGAACTCACGCCTCACCTATACCGACGACGCATGCTACCACTACAACACCGATGCCCAGCATTTTGCTATGAGTCTTTCTTTGATATACTCTATGTAGCTGTCGTAAACAAGTTTTAAACAGGTTTGGTGGGAGAAGCACATGTTGGCATTGAACCCAGTTAGGCCTAGCCGTTCGAAATGTGTGATCAATAAGAGAATTTCGTTATCGAAGCGGTGGCCTTGGTGATGTAATGGTAGCACGTGCAAGCGGTACAGATGAAATGCGAGTCAATTTTCCGACTGAGGTAGAACGTTTTGTATACCACGATTATTTGTAATATCGTAAGACTTCTAAGAAACGGTAATATTAATGGATTCAATCCTATCAATCCTACGGGTTACTCGTTTAGTTAGATTGACTGCTCCAAGCGATGAACGCGCACGACTTAGTGGCCAAGATTTACGATGCAGGCGATGTCATTTCGGTACGTTAGACTTGTCAGCCTATACAAAACACTGGGAACATAATCACAGCGATACACCAGAGGACCGTGAGGTTACTGGAGAGCTTAGCATGAATCTGGTACCACCAAGTAGTATTCTCACAATTACATAAGATCTTGACTTTGATCGTTACGCTGCGCTAAGGAACGGCTCACATAATCTTTCGCACTTCCTCATAACCACACTATGAACTTGTAGTTCTTGCCGAGTAGTCATTATCGAGAGCGATGTAGTGCTTGTCCAGCTGGTATTTTTATCTATATAACCGTTATAATACGAGTGAGAATTTCTGTGAAGCTCCATTGTTTTCTGCTGCTGTTCTTGTCTTTCATAAACTCTGGACGGTTTTGAGGTTTTTTTATACTTCATTCAAACGCCTACAAAGTACAGTTGATCTAAGCAGCACGATCAGTGTCATTGTATTTCGACTAAACTCGGGTCATCACATTTCCGTATTCTCAAGTAATTTGTAAGCATTCGTTTATTTTCTTGGCTCATTGCTTGAAAAATGTTCTAATTTTCTCTTCTGTTGATACCTTTCTGTGACTGACGAATGCTTTCGTAGTTTATTATAAATCTAATTCTTATAGTGAAAAGGCTGCATCAATGTATTATTTTATTCATGGGCTATGAGATGTTATCTTTTATTACGCGTCGATGAAAAGATGTTTAATCTTCCACGAACCTCTGAGACTATAGTTTTTGTCAGTGGTTTTTTCGTAGGTTTGTTATGTGTATATGTGTGTATGTGTTCTATGTGTGGGTCTGTGTATATGCATGTGTATACAGGTATGTATGGGTGTGTGTATGTATATGTGTATTTGTATATATGTATGAAAATGTGTGTTCAGATGTATCACCTTTCATTTGTCCTTTGTTGTCAAGACTGTTAACGTTAGAACGCGGCTCTTCTCTTAATATGCTCAGCCGGGTTTATAGAAGAGATTTTGTTTACTGATTGATGTATTGATAGCTTGATTATTTATGCTATTGCATTCTTTGAGACTGTCAGCTATTGCGTACTTTTTATCGCTATTGCAACAATCTCCGTGCAGCTGAGCAACGTTGTGTTGTTTTCAGCGTCAAAAATTCTAGGCTCACTAGTGAAGGAAAACGTGTGCTAAATGCTAAATAGAATTTAAGGGTGTAATATTGTTAGTAATAAATTTTTTTCTCTTTACTCCTGCTACTGCTTTGAATTCCTCATGCTCACACGTCCTCCCTATTACTTTGTACCCCCTGCTTCATGCACAGAGGAATTAGCATGTCAAGGAGAAAGGGGAAATCGAAAAAAGATAACCCTGAAATCTCAAGTAACGTTTGTACACGTTGTTACAACTATAGAGATCATTACTGTTTTAGCTCTCCAACTATGTTTCCAAACTTGATCGAAAAATTTATTTTTTCAAGCAGTCGAAAGTATCAGATAGCATTAATTTAAGTATTCTTCGTTTGCCTGGATGCCTTTCTGCAAACGCTTTGGCAACAAATCATTTCCGCGCTCATAAAAATCATTATCCTTCGATGCAAATCAACCAGTCAATTTTCGACGCAAATGGTTGATGTCTTCTTGTCCAACCAGTGCTCCAATGATCTGAAGAGATGCAAATCGGACAGAGACAGATCTGGCGAATACGGCGGATGATCCAAGTGCTCCCATCCCAAATTGATCAACTTCTTCCTTGTTTCCTTGACAACATGTGGCTTTTCATTGTCTTGAAACAAAATGATTTGGCGACAGCGGTGACGTGGACAATGCTTGATTGCAAAGGTCCAGTTGCTGACAGTATCGCTCAGTGTCGAAGGCCTGACCGGCTTGCAACAAGTCTCCAATGAATCCGCTCAATTCTGTCCCATGAAATGGTCAACATTGCTTCTGGCGCAAATCGACATGGTCTTGGTGTTGGTGTTCCTTGCTAACCTGGTGACAGCCACTGATTTTGACGACACTGGCTCTTGAAGAGGATCAGAATTGCATGCAGGCAGACGGTTATACTTCACTTAATGTTATTTGATACTTTCGATTATCTGGAAAAGTAAATTTTCAAATTTTTGGATCAAGTTCGGAATTTAGTTGGAGACCTAAAAGAAACCGATAATCCTGTGGTGCCACTGACGGCATCTTTCCCCCCTCTATGGCTAGTAACCTTCCTTCGAGTGAGGTTTTAATTTTGTGAAAAATCTGCAGGCGGTTTGTCATTCGGATTTCGCCATTTGCCACGTCGATTTCTAGTCGACGAAATGACCGTCATTACAAAAACAGTACATAATGATCATAAGATCGTAGGCCACCTGCTGTGTCATCGCCTGTGAGAATTAATATCTAATCAAATGCGTGAACAGTTACATCTTATTGTTGATAAATCTTAAAACTTTGATTTAATATACTAATCCGCCTTTACAGAGTTTTTTTTTTTGACTGTGCGGATCCCAGTACTTCAAACATTCAATTCGTTTTTTTGTCTTCTTCTTGAATGTCGTAGGATACTGGTTGAGAGCGTCTCCTAGCAATCTCGAGAATAGTCCGGCTGTGGATTGTTGTTGACTACAGGAGAGTTCTGGAGGTGGGGTTCATGTCAGGCGCTCTGCGGCGAATATGGTAACACGATCGTAGCGAATATCTCATAATTATAATGAAGTGCAATAGACCATCCAGAATCGAGAGAACAATTGTTGATCGACTTGATGATTCACGTCCTTGCAGATAGATCTGTTCTGTGGACAGAATATGTTGTAGCCAGAAGATTGCTCATGTACACCATCAGTCCCATCCTAACGAACGTTTTTGTTTGGTCTTTATCTAAACGGTTAAATCAACTTCGAGAACATCCAGATCTACTCTCATCATCAAAATGATGTCTTTAGAAAAATAAATTGGCCAAAAACGATATTCAGTTGCTAATTTAATGTAGCATTCAAAAAACAGCACTAAATTTCATGTGCTCACAAACTCAAGGAATAGTCCAGTCGTTTCTTTCGTATCTCGACACTTCTGTTGACACATTGACCACTACCGACCCACGACCTCAGTCCTTTCCGTCGCGCACTCAACCGGCTAGCAGCCCGCAGTTGCGGTGCCTCGTGCTGACTTTGATTGGGAAGAATATTGCTGGTTCAATCGCCTGACACGACGCTTCACTGTACTTTTTGGAGTTATTCCCACTTGTCTCAGTTGTCTAACATTTCACTGCTTGATTCTATGGACATATTTTCAATTGGTCGTATCGTCATCGATCATATCAAATTCCATTTTATGTGTCTGTCGGCACAGTCTACATTCCACCAAAGCACCCTCTTAATGTGTAATTTGGATGCCTCGATTTTATGTGTCTCTTCATAGATGTCAGCGGTTGACATCCGTGGACCCAAACTAGCGTGATCGCCGGCGTGGGTGCAACTGTACCTCCTCTATCCCAACTAGTCGCCGGCTACAGTGCTACTTTTCGTTGCAACACCCGCATCTAAGTCTTGACTGCTGGCGAACACGCCCAGTTTGAAACCAAAGAAAATCAACTTGTTAAATTTGTCTGGTATTTTGACATTTTCTTCAACTCATTGGTTACTTTTTCCTGAAATCACTCGACCAACGATGGAAACACAGATTAATGGTCAATGATCAATGATACGCGAAAAATTTGCTGTGCAAGGAATGGCTGCTTTTTCCTCACAAAGAACGAGACTGGAAACGAAAAAAGTCGGGAGGTTCCTTTTGAGGTAGTTGTAGTATCTGCATTTTTTTATCCCTTCAGAAGCTGCTTCATGGCACGAGAGTGATGATAATCCGATCATGCAATAACAAGGCTACACAATGAGTGCAAAACCGTGGTTCGACACAGTTTTTCGAAATGTGACGAGTGACTTTGCAATATGTGGTGGTTGGCTACTGCATGGGGTGTCCATCAACATATTACTTTGTGGTGGCCTTTTTCATTGGAATGAAAAACTATGATGCTACGTCCGTATCTATGTGTCTGCCCAAGCTACTAGAACGTTCACTCAGCATATCGCAGCATGTAATTTGAAACGAAAAAAACGTCCTTTCTGATTAGGAACAAGTGAAAAACCGATCTCACTCGCTGGAACAACTTTTCATAGCAGTGTTAGTAACGGTTCGAAAGCCGAGATTTGTTGCTACAGCCACACGTCGCTGGTTTTGAAAACACTCAGCTATAACGCTGTAACATTCGAAATAAAATCATCTTTCATATAGCCACGTGTTTTTTCTCTTATCTCGCTTATATTTTGCTGAAAAAATTCCTTCCTTAAAGTGCTAGCACTCAGACTTTAGCACAAGCTTCAAAAAACTCAGGAATGTGTGCCGTCTGGAATGCTCTCTAGATTTTTTCAGCTTAACTGTTCTTTTGATTTGTGCTTCAAACCTCGCTGGACAGAGCCGTTTTTAGAGTATGAGAATATCTCATAACGTAATCTCTCCTGATTTTAACAATGTGCTTAGGTTTTGGAAATACGGCTAAGCAGGGAAAATAGGATCGAGTTTTACATTTTTGGCAAGTTTACTTACCGGCTAAGCGACAATGCGAGAGCCGCAGCAGGGGCGTGGAAAGGGCGAGGCGAGGCAGGACGATTGATATTTTGTTATATATGGGAATTTTTCCTCCGCTTTGACAGAAACTCCAAATAGAACGATTGACTAAGATGTTACGAAGATTTCTTTATACTTTGATTTTTCGGCTTTTAGCCAGTTATACGCGTTACAAAAATGAAGGCGAAAGGCGAGCGTGAAATATAATTCTTACTTCGGGTGCTGCAACGTTATAAAGTGGTGTTTTGAAAACCGGCGACGTGGGGGCTGTAGCCTGAAGTTTCCTAACACTCCTATGCAAAGCTCTCTCCAGCAAATGAGATTGGTTTTTATTTGTTCCCTCCCAATCAAAAAGAACTAGAAAAAAATTTGAATGAACAATACTGCGAATGAGTACTCTTCTGTTATCGCATATACATTCAAAAAAAAATATTTTTTGAAACAGAAAGTTTCTATCAGATTTTAAGTAATCATTCGAGACCTCATATCTAAGAGAATTCGAATATGTACTCGTTTTCTAGAAAGGCTTCTTACAACGCTAAAGCACTCAGAATTAAAGCACGCTTCACATGCGTTTCGTATTATCGCGTTTATAATTTGCTAGAGAAAGCTCTTTGCTCTTTATTTTAATTATCAGTGCTCAATTGATAGCTTGAATCCTGCAAACTTTAGAACCATATTTACTTTTTGGAAAAGTTTTTGTAAAGGTCCTAGCAAAGAAAATGGTTTCGTTCTATTGTTTGACGAGAAATCCAGGTGAAACATATGACACTGTTATTTGAAAGCAGTATTGTGCTCTCGATTCCTCTAGCTAGCATATATGAAATATCATATCGTTGGTTTCGAGTGTTCAAAAATTGAGCGTGGTTCTGAGAAAACACTCGAAACGAACGGTGTAATGTTTCATAAATATCAGCCAAGAGCAATCAGCTGTACAACACTGCCGTTATAGTGATTTCTTTCACATAACAGCAAGTGAAAATAGTATGCCGTTATCTTCTCAATGTAAAAGAGTTGCGTTCTTCCCAAGAAATTTGGATAAGACAAGTTTAGTGCTCAACTGACGAGGCCATCAAGACCAAAACACGTATATTGGGTTCTATAAGTTACCGTAACAGACCACATTAACTGAGTTACAAATCGAGTGGCGACAATAAACAGCCACTCAAGGTTAAAAAGGTGGAAAAGGCCTTTTTTAACAAAAGCAGTACAGCATCAGCTTCAAATAGTAAAATATCCTATAAAGCTGTCATCGTAACAAACGAAGTAACGCGAACTATCTCTGAAAATCAGTGATCTAGGAAACTCTGTGCGGACTGTGAAAATTCTTCTTGACACGATACGTCATTACTTGGTGCGGAACCGTCTGCATGACCGTCTATGTAGAACAAAGTACTAGGTGTTATGTCTCAACGGTGAAGGCTAATAATGCATAATTACATATATAATGTGCCTCATGTCTTGTGGTAATCTCTGTCTGTCCTCCCTTCCGAAACTCAAAATGCCATATCGTCGGTGAAGATTAGAACAACACCCGGTACAGACAGAATTAGACCATAACACTTGAAGAACCTGTCGCCAGTCCTCATCAACATCCTGGCTCGACTCTTCACTTGCTACCTGTCAGAATGGAAGGTCTCCATTCAATGGAAAACTAGCAAGACCGTATTGTTGTTCAAAAAAGGAGACCTTCACGTAATAGGCAATTGTCGCCCAATCTGCTTGCTGTCCGATGTCTATAAACTCTTTACTCGAGTCATCCTAAAAAAAAATTAATAGAACACTGGACGAAGGACAGCCATGCGAATAAGCAGGGTTCTGAAAAGGATTTAGTTTCATAGACTACATCCACACGATTATCAGACTAATTGAAGTTTGACGAGAGTACAAGCAACCACTCTGTCTCGCTTTCATCGATCTGAAGAAAGCCTTTGATTCAGGGGAAACAGAACGGCTCTGGACAACCAGGGCGTCCCTATTAGGTATATAGCGATCCTTCGCGAGCTTTCTAAAGATTTCACGAACCAAATTATCTCCATTCTACAACAATATCACCATTAACGTAAGAAGAGGGGTTCGACAAGGCGATACAATTTTGCCAAAACTATTCGCTGCCACAATACAAAACGTCATGCGAACATTAGAATGGGACGACATGGGAGTGAAAATTGACGGCCGACAATTAGACCATCTTCGCTTTGCTGACGATATCGTTCTCAATAACACAAACAGCCAAGCGGAACGAATGTTGACCGATTTCGATAACGCACGTGGAAAGATAGGTCTTGAACTAAATCTAACGGAAATGATGTTCATGACGAACGGATGGGTCTTGAATGCCCCATTAACGCTCAACGGAACGACAATCGAGAAACTTATCTTGATTAGCTGACGCGGTGGTGAATTAATAGTAGAAGTTTGGCGGACGTTTCGGCGACCCGCCTTCGGCCGAATCGCCGAATGCTCCAATTACCAATTACGCCGGTGATCACGCTAGTTTGGGTCCACGGATGTCAACCGCTGACATCTATGAAGAGACACATAAAATCGAGGCATCCAAATTACACATTAAGAGGGTGCTTTGGTGGAATGTAGACTGTGCCGACAGACACATAAAATGGAATTTGATATGATCGATGACGATACGACCAATTGAAAATATGTCCATAGAATCAAGCAGTGAAATGTTAGACAACTGAGACAAGTGGGAATAACTCCAAAAAGTACAGTGAAGCGTCGTGTCAGGCGATTGAACCAGCAATATTCTTCCCAATCAAAGTCAGCACGAGGCACCGCAACTGCGGGCTGCTAGCCGGTTGAGTGCGCGACGGAAAGGACTGAGGTCGTGGGTCGGTAGTGGTCAATGTGTCAACAGAAGTGTCGAGATACGAAAGAAACGACTGGACTATTCCTTGAGTTTGTGAGCACATGAAATTTAGTGCTGTTTTTTGAATGCTACATTAAATTAGCAACTGAATATCGTTTTTGGCCAATTTATTTTTCTAAAGACATCATTTTGATGATGAGAGTAGATCTGGATGTTCTCGAAGTTGATTTAACCGTTTAGATAAAGACCAAACAAAAACGTTCGTTAGGATGGGACTGATGGTGTACATGAGCAATCTTCTGGCTACAACATATTCTGTCCACAGAACAGATCTATCTGCAAGGACGTGAATCATCAAGTCGATCAACAATTGTTCTCTCGATTCTGGATGGTCTATTGCACTTCATTATAATTATGAGATATTCGCTACGATCGTGTTACCATATTCGCCGCAGAGCGCCTGACATGAACCCCACCTCCAGAACTCTCCTGTAGTCAACAACAATCCACAGCCGGACTATTCTCGAGATTGCTAGGAGACGCTCTCAACCAGTATCCTACGACATTCAAGAAGAAGACAAAAAAACGAATTGAATGTTTGAAGTACTGGGATCCGCACAGTCAAAAAAAAAAACTCTGTAAAGGCGGATTAGTATATTAAATCAAAGTTTTAAGATTTATCAACAATAAGATGTAACTGTTCACGCATTTGATTAGATATTAATTCTCACAGGCGATGACACAGCAGGTGGCCTACGATCTTATGATCATTATGTACTGTTTTTGTAATGACGGTCATTTCGTCGACTAGAAATCGACGTGGCAAATGGCGAAATCCGAATGACAAACCGCCTGCAGATTTTTCACAAAATTAAAACCTCACTCGAAGGAAGGTTACTAGCCATAGAGGGGGGAAAGATGCCGTCAGTGGCACCACAGGATTATCGGTTTCTTTTAGGTCTCCAACTAAATTCCGAACTTGATCCAAAAATTTGAAAATTTACTTTTCCAGATAATCGAAAGTATCAAATAACATTAAGTGAAGTATAACCGTCTGCCTGCATGCAATTCTGATCCTCTTCAAGAGCCAGTGTCGTCAAAATCAGTGGCTGTCACCAGGTTAGCAAGGAACACCAACACCAAGACCATGTCGATTTGCGCCAGAAGCAATGTTGACCATTTCATGGGACAGAATTGAGCGGATTCATTGGAGACTTGTTGCAAGCCGGTCAGGCCTTCGACACTGAGCGATACTGTCAGCAACTGGACCTTTGCAATCAAGCATTGTCCACGTCACCGCTGTCGCCAAATCATTTTGTTTCAAGACAATGAAAAGCCACATGTTGTCAAGGAAACAAGGAAGAAGTTGATCAATTTGGGATGGGAGCACTTGGATCATCCGCCGTATTCGCCAGATCTGTCTCTGTCCGATTTGCATCTCTTCAGATCATTGGAGCACTGGTTGGACAAGAAGACATCAACCATTTGCGTCGAAAATTGACTGGTTGATTTGCATCGAAGGATAATGATTTTTATGAGCGCGGAAATGATTTGTTGCCAAAGCGTTTGCAGAAAGGCATCCAGGCAAACGAAGAATACTTAAATTAATGCTATCTGATACTTTCGACTGCTTGAAAAATAAATTTTTCGATCAAGTTTGGAAACATAGTTGGAGAGCTAAAACAGTAATGATCTCTATAGTTGTAACAACGTGTACAAACGTTACTTGAGATTTCAGGGTTATCTTTTTTCGATTTCCCCTTTCTCCTTGACATGCTAATTCCTCTGTGCATGAAGCAGGGGGTACAAAGTAATAGGGAGGACGTGTGAGCATGAGGAATTCAAAGCAGTAGCAGGAGTAAAGAGAAAAAAATTTATTACTAACAATATTACACCCTTAAATTCTATTTAGCATTTAGCACACGTTTTCCTTCACTAGTGAGCCTAGAATTTTTGACGCTGAAAACAACACAACGTTGCTCAGCTGCACGGAGATTGTTGCAATAGCGATAAAAAGTACGCAATAGCTGACAGTCTCAAAGAATGCAATAGCATAAATAATCAAGCTATCAATACATCAATCAGTAAACAAAATCTCTTCTATAAACCCGGCTGAGCATATTAAGAGAAGAGCCGCGTTCTAACGTTAACAGTCTTGACAACAAAGGACAAATGAAAGGTGATACATCTGAACACACATTTTCATACATATATACAAATACACATATACATACACACACCCATACATACCTGTATACACATGCATATACACAGACCCACACATAGAACACATACACACATATACACATAACAAACCTACGAAAAACCACTGACAAAAACTATAGTCTCAGAGGTTCGTGGAAGATTAAACATCTTTTCATCGACGCGTAATAAAAGATAACATCTCATAGCCCATGAATAAAATAATACATTGATGCAGCCTTTTCACTATAAGAATTAGATTTATAATAAACTACGAAAGCATTCGTCAGTCACAGAAAGGTATCAACAGAAGAGAAAATTAGAACATTTTTCAAGCAATGAGCCAAGAAAATAAACGAATGCTTACAAATTACTTGAGAATACGGAAATGTGATGACCCGAGTTTAGTCGAAATACAATGACACTGATCGTGCTGCTTAGATCAACTGTACTTTGTAGGCGTTTGAATGAAGTATAAAAAAACCTCAAAACCGTCCAGAGTTTATGAAAGACAAGAACAGCAGCAGAAAACAATGGAGCTTCACAGAAATTCTCACTCGTATTATAACGGTTATATAGATAAAAATACCAGCTGGACAAGCACTACATCGCTCTCGATAATGACTACTCGGCAAGAACTACAAGTTCATAGTGTGGTTATGAGGAAGTGCGAAAGATTATGTGAGCCGTTCCTTAGCGCAGCGTAACGATCAAAGTCAAGATCTTATGTAATTGTGAGAATACTACTTGGTGGTACCAGATTCATGCTAAGCTCTCCAGTAACCTCACGGTCCTCTGGTGTATCGCTGTGATTATGTTCCCAGTGTTTTGTATAGGCTGACAAGTCTAACGTACCGAAATGACATCGCCTGCATCGTAAATCTTGGCCACTAAGTCGTGCGCGTTCATCGCTTGGAGCAGTCAATCTAACTAAACGAGTAACCCGTAGGATTGATAGGATTGAATCCATTAATATTACCGTTTCTTAGAAGTCTTACGATATTACAAATAATCGTGGTATACAAAACGTTCTACCTCAGTCGGAAAATTGACTCGCATTTCATCTGTACCGCTTGCACGTGCTACCATTACATCACCAAGGCCACCGCTTCGATAACGAAATTCTCTTATTGATCACACATTTCGAACGGCTAGGCCTAACTGGGTTCAATGCCAACATGTGCTTCTCCCACCAAACCTGTTTAAAACTTGTTTACGACAGCTACATAGAGTATATCAAAGAAAGACTCATAGCAAAATGCTGGGCATCGGTGTTGTAGTGGTAGCATGCGTCGTCGGTATAGGTGAGGCGTGAGTTCGACTCTTACCTGAGGTTGGATATTTCGCTTACCATTCGTGCTCTTAGATGAACAGTTGATCATCAATATAAAACTCAAAAGGGACAGAACGTGATTATTAGCCTAAAGCTTATCAAATCAACAGAATTTCTATGACCCACTTGGACGATATCGGGCGCCAAAATCGCACTTTTGCTGAGTTCAACGAGTGATTGTCCCAGATGGTGATTCTGTTCGTGGAAATCGACGATATTTTTCGTATTCGCCGAGTAGTTGCATATTCTTAACTCAATTTCGAATGACTAATGTTGTGATTCGAAGTCATCGAGCTCAAACTAGTGGGACGAACCGGCATTTGATGAAGGCATTTTGCGAATGCATTTCGAGATGTCTTGAGCAAGCCACCGTAGTGTCGCATTATAAGGTGCACTTTATACAGGCATGCTGAAGAAGAAAATAAGTGGAAGATGTAGGCATAAAGTTAGCAGAAATGAAAGGACCATTGCAAACAAACATTTTTGCCTCTTTTCATCGCAACTCGTCTCATTATTGTACTCCACTTACTATTCCTTTCCTGCTGAGAGGCAGCTCTCTTCATCTGCGTCACTAACCGCTGTTGAATATACTGAACTGATTCATAATACAGGATTTTTCTCATCAAATCTCATCAAGCGGTGGTATGATGTTTTAGATATATCGAGTGACGCGCAAAACTTTTGCGCTAGGCAGGACTTGAACCCGCCTATCATCCTATCCGGGCGCGCGTGCTCTAATCCGTTGCCCTACTAACACTTGTCTTGCCACCACTCATTCTGCGTTACAACGCGTCTATCTATCAACTACCAACCGTCAACGGTTTGGATCAGGTAGTCAGCATCGACTCTACATCGCTGGATATATATTGAAACACTATCCTACCTCTTAGAGCGGTTAAATAAAAAGAATTCTACTTGACCAACCAATGCCCAATATTTGTCAGCGTGACTGGGTCCAGTTTCATTTCGACAACTCGGACTAAACCGATGACGGTACGTTGCTGACACATAGATGCGTTGTAACGTCGGAAGAGTGGTGGTGAGATGGGTGTCAGTAGTTCAACGGGTTAGAGCACGCGATCGCGGATAGAGTGAGATGCGGGCTCGAGTTCCGCCTGACGTCGATGCTTTGCACATTACCTAACATTACTGAATGTATAGATATAATCAGTGATTCAGAATCATGTGCAAAACTTTTGCGTTAGCTGAGGCTCGAACGCGCATCTCACTCTATCCGAAAGCGCGCACTAACCTGTTGCACTACTGACGCTCGTTTTTGTCATCACTCTTCTACTCATAATCGATGTCGATACCGACTACTTGGGCCAAATCGTGAAGGTGGGTCGCTGACAGACAGATGCGATGTAGGTTAGAAAAAGTGATGGCAAATTCCGGCGTCAACAGTGCAACGAGTTAGAACACGCGCTCCTGGATACAGTGATATGCGTGTTCGAGTTCCGCCTCGTAAGAACTTTGCACGTAACTCTACATCACTGGGTGTGATTGATAATCCTTAGATATTCCATAAGAAGTAGAAATGTGATGGATTTCTGACCAAAACTAGAAAACTGATATATAAGACGACCTGTGCATGCTGTTGTTGATGTTGCAGAAATTTTGTCTCACTGACAGTTCGGAAGGTGCATTGGGTGCAAGTAAAGTGTTTGGCACGACGAAGAATCGAAGAGGACGGTTGAAAACCACGTCGGCCCAAGTCACGTTTCCTGAGGAAGAAAGCGTTCTTAAAGTGGAACGAATATAAATCACATTTGAAATGGCAATTGAAATGATTCTCCAATCCCCTATCAAATTATTTAGGGCTTTCTTCTCCGTTTAGCAAAAGTGGCATCATTAATTGATAATAAAATAACAGAGCACAGTACGTTCTGGACTAGAGGCTACTTGAGGATTGTGTTTGATCAGTGGCGGGAATTCTGGTGCCAATCAGAAGGCACCATAAATAGATCGATACTTTTGAATATACAAATTGTGCGCCTCAAATAATTGTGGCAGTTGTTGTTAGACCATGGATATAGGCATTTTAGAATATTGAGAGATATGCACAACATTCGACATCAGGCGGTAGTGGAACTCGTGTCTCACCTATACCTGAGGGCACTGCTACCACCACACCACCGCGGCCGTCGGTTTGCTAGCACTTTTACTTAGACCAACTATCGTAGCTGTCAGTAATGACTGGGTTTTATACCGATATGTCTACCAGGCAAAACTCGATAGGTTCGTTGACAACAGCTACGACAGGACACATTGAAGAAAGAAAGGTCGCAACGGTGGCCAAAGTGGTGTGGTGGTAGCACGTTCTCACGGAATGGGAGGAACTCCGGCTCAACTCCCGCCTAAAAACGAATGTTTTGTATGCCATTTAATTGTATGAGACACGGCAGGATATCGAAAATAAGGTGGGTCGGACACGAAGTCGCCTCAACGACAACCGATGGACGAGAGCCGTTAACGACCGGATTCCTCGGGACATCAAGCGCTCTACAGGAAGACTACCGACACGTTGGTCCGACTCCTCTACGAAAGTTATAGAAGAAAGATATGATGCTCAGCAAATCCCTAGAGCGAGGAAGACCCACTGGGCTACTCTTGCACGTGATAAGGAAATTAGAAGTGTTGTTGGTACCGGCTCGATTCACACGACGATCAACGGGACGACAACTGATACAGGTGATTAATGCTAAATGCAGTGGAAATGTGGGAATTCTGTATATCAGGAATATCTAGTTTTGAGTGGAAATCTTTCAAAATTTCTCAATATCTATTCTCCAAATTTTATCAATCTAATGAAGCTCTTTTCTTCATGATTATGAGACTGTCAAGCAGTCCAGTCTTTTGAGGACCAAAGGGATACGTTTCGTACCGCGCCGCGCGACGTCAAATCTCATTCAGCTGCTATAATGGCGGCATAGCGCCTCATAGGAAGGCAGGCACAGACAGTCAGACATGCATGCGCAGACATACAGAAGTCGCCTCCTGCGACTGCTGCGCAAGCGACGACGCGATGCCGCCTGCCTAACAACGTTGTTACTCAGTTTGCGGCAGCTAAGATACATAAAAACCATCGTATATCATATCTTTCGTTTCAAATGTTTTCTTAAGACACAGCTCAAATTTCTAATATGCCTGATAATCACTTTTTGAGCCATGCATGTCACTGGTCTATCAATGAGGGCTGACTTATAGAGCCCGATACACGTGTTTCGATCTTGCGATCTCGCCAATCGGGCAGTTACCCTTTCTCGTCTTTTGCTAATCTCTGTGGGTGCTCCGGCCCCCACGAAACGCGTGTATCAGGCTCTATAAGTCAGCACTCTTTGATTGATTAGCGACATGCATGGCTCAAAAAATGATTATCAGGCATCGTATATCACATTAGCCTCTCACCTTTGAGACATTGCATCGACAGGAAAAAAAGGAGGTGAATGCAATGAAAGGTGCAAATGAAGAGCTTCCTGAGCAAAACAACTGAAAAACGGGAAATTTCAGAAAGTTATCTAGGGTTTTCTAGTTTCACTCGAATAGAAATTGTGTCTATCATTATCACTTCAAAACATAAAAATAGTGTCTTCAGCAAGCAACAACACATTAGGGCAGTCACGTTAGCCATAATTCGACCACTAACAGGTGTGACAGATGTCTAATAAGGGAATGAAAGCGAAAAAATTAAGCTAACTTAAATAGAAAACCAAAGCTAACACTTTCACAGAGGCATGTATCGAGAACGGTACACGCCGCGTTCACATTGTTCGCATGGCGTACAAAGAGTGGCGCGACCTCCAACAAAAATCTGTTCTCATCTGGTTAAATCGACTTTTCAAGGAAGATTGAATAGACGATTACCACTGAAGAGACTTCTTTGAAGGCGTTTTTCAGCAAGAAAGGACGCTTATCGCTTTTTGTAGCCAAGTGAACCATCTGCGAGACGAAACTATGACCTCAGCAAAAGGATTGACCGGATGACTTCCGTGGACCCTCCATTCACCCAGTGTCGTGTCCAACAACTCCACCCTCTGTGCCCCGATTGGACGCCAACTACCGCTAATTTTCGCTGCAAGACCCCTAGCTGAGCTTTGGAAGGATTAGCTTACGGTCTGTGCAGGCGTAACGACTGCTGTTTCTTGATTGTGACACCACACCACATAATATTAACACACAGCAGTCAATGCGCTGGCGCAGACAGCACGCGAATCATACCATAGTTTAGGTGCAGGTCCTGCAACGAAAAGTAGCTGCAGTCGGCGTCTAATCGAGGCAGAGGAGATGGATTCGTTGGACGCGTTCTAGGGTCCGCGGAATTCAACCGGTTAAAAGAATGGATTACAAAACTATAACCCATTATCGATGAAAATTCTTCTATAGCAGCTTTAGCGGTAGTACGGTGCTACAAATATATATACAACAAAGCTGAGTGCAAAACTTTGTACGTCAGACGGGATTTGAACCCGCACTTCCCTCTTTCCGGGGGTGCATGCTCACTACTGCGCTATCGTCGCTCTTTCTGCCATATCTCTTTCCTCAAAACAATTTCATCGATGATCACAATGAGTAGAATGCAGGTTCAACTCCCGTCGGACGTTCAAAAATTCGAGAATCACTCAGCATTATTGAATCTATATTTGCACAATGATAACACAGCTAAATACTTCTCAACGTAACTGGAGTTCAGTGCCGACATGATCTCTCAGGACAAACCGTTGACGGTTGATTAGTGACAGATCGATGCAACTGTGTTAAAGAAAGAGAGATCGCAGAACGAGAGCCGATAGTGTAATGGTCGGCATGCGCCACCGGACAGGGTGAAGTGCGGGTTCAAATCTCGTCTGATACTCGAAATTTGCATATTTTCCATACCGCATTATTGAATATATAGTTGCAGCGTCATACTACTACTAAGCTCAGTTGGATAAGAAGAATTTTTGTAAAGTTGTACATTCATGTATGAAAGCATGTGGTGCAATAGTTAGAGGTGCTCTGCGTCGTATACAATGTCGACGATTCGAATCCGCGCTCATGGCTCACCATGCCATCCATCCCACCGGGGTTGCTAAATTGTCACCGGGCGAGTCTCGTACTTGTCTGTGAGGACAAGCAGCAGTGACCCGATACACCGGGAGGTCACCGCAAGTCATTGTAAAGGCCAGATATGCAATCAATTACCTTGAACAAACTTAAATTAAAGACGATTGCATTGTGCTTCCCTTAGGGATCGATCAAAGCAGAGTGGTTTATGTTTTTTTATTCTTTATACATCTGTATAGATCTAACCTGTAGTTACAGAAATTACAGGCCAATGGTCGTGTGCGACCACCATGCATTTCACGATGTAAATCAAATATCAGCTTGTCACATTCCACAAACGGACAGTCTGGGCACAGGTATCGATCTAAACCGGAACCAAAGATCATGACTGAATAGGAAACCGAGTGATGTACAAGTGACGTGCAAAACCTTCGCGTGAAGCGGGATTCAAACCCGCATCAAACTCTATCCGGGAGCGCGTGCCCCCACCCGTTGCATTATAGACGCCCGTTTTGCCGTCACTCTTTCAACGCTACAACGCATCTATCTGGCTATACGCAACCGTCAACCAACAAGTTGTCCGTAGTGTAACGGGTTCGAGCACGCGCACGCGAATAGAGTAAGATGCGGGTTCGAGTCCCGCCGACGAGAAAGTTTTGCAGATGACCATACATCACTGGGTGTATCTTTGACATCATACCACTGCTCAAATTGGTTGAATGAAGAAAGTTCTATTTGATCACTAAACAGTTATCTGAAGGTGAGGAAAAGGGAATGCTCATAAATCACATACCTTGACCTTTGCGATCAGATTTTAGAATCGGTAGCACCTCCTTAGTTGGGCGTAATGCCTGCTCGTGCTTCGCTTTCATAGTTAGCGGATTTTTCACTTCGCCGCCACTTTCACTTGAGACTGCTCCCGTCGCCGATGAATTAGGGACTTGGCAACTCTGATCACTAAAAACAGAAGTTAAAAAGCTGCCGTGATATTATTGATTACAATAATTGCAATGATTCGAGGATACTATGGCCAAGTGGCTGTGATGCTCGTAGCGGCTCGCGTGGGGTCGATCCCCATCTCCCAACATTCCTCGGCGGTCAACAAGGAATACCCCTTGGAACGTTACAGCCAGTCTTAGCTTGAGATTACAGGGAGACGCGCTCAACCGGTATGCTACGCTGTTCAAGAAGAAGACGAAAAACGAAGTGAATGCTAGAAGTGCCAGGATCACCACAGTAAGAGAAACACTTGAAGATGGATAATAAAGCGCCAATAATTGTGTAATAAGTAAGTGGAGGTGGTGAGACAGCATAGTGGTTGATGACATAGTGTATCAGGAGGCCAGGTGATTGGCGATGGGCTGGTTCAATCCCCTCTCCGACACTCTCTTGTAACCGGTCAGCCAATCCTCTTAGAGGATGCCTTAGCTCGGCTACCTCACAGATTCTACCAGAAGGAATCTCGACTCCAGTATTCCCCGATATTCCTGAGGAAGACGAAATCTTCAAGAAGCAGTTGAAGCAATAGGTGATGTGTTCGAAGGGCATTGTGGAGTGCGGAGGTGCCCATACGAATTGAATCCAGTGCAAGAAATGCTGGGACCCGCTTAGCAAATCGTGACGCTGATGGGTCGTGAAAATGAATAAATAATACGTAGAAGTGCTCGCCCCTCATACAGAGCTGGAGTTTCCTGAGCTTTGGGACTTAGAGATTTTTCGCTACCGCGAGATTTTGGCCTGGGATCTGTTGACGGAGAACGGCTAGGAGCACTTCCGGTGCCGACATCACTGCTTGGTGCTTTTATTTCAGACACTTTAATTATCTGTCTTTTCAGTGCAATTTTTCCATTCGGCGAATCCCAGTACTTCTAGCATTCAATTCCTCGTTCCGTCCTCTTTTTGAACGTCGTAGAACACTGGTCGAGCGAGTGTCCTTGCAATCTCGAGAGGAGCCAGGCTGTGGTCCTCCAAAGGGCGTTATTATCGACTGCCGAAGAGAGTTGGGAGGTAGGGCTCGGCTCCACGCGGCCCTCGACGAGCAGCACAACCACTCGGCCACGGCTCCCGTGGCTCGATTAGCTGCGTACAATCATTTAATCCTTCAAACATAACTCAGATTCAGTGCTGAAGTGGCGTGTAATTGGAAAAAGGAGATCGATGAGATTGATTTTTTCACCCTAAAATCAATAAACATCGATCACATACCTGCATGTGTATTCATTGCATACGAACTTCGGAGTTCTTTTACGTTTCTGCTTACAATTCGACATTTTGTGATGGATGGTAGTTTGAATTGACAAACTCTGAAAGAAAAAACAATTTTTTTTATGAAGATGACATAAACATTGACGTAGAACAGCAGCCTCGCTAGTGAAGTGGTTAGCATGCGCACCTGGAAGGGGCCAGATGAGGGTTCGACTCCCGATCCAGGTTCTAGGTTTGCATACCAACCAACTTTTTTGAATGGTGAAGGAGAGTGTATTATGAACTGCTCTTTTTCTAGGAAAACTCGCGCGATATTGGAATTTTTCCACTGCAGGAAATGTAAAAAATTCAAGCCAGCACATCGGTGTTTTCAAGGTGGCAGGAGGCAGAGAGAATCCTGGGGAAACAAGACAAAACCTCGGCGCGGAATTCGCTTGGGGCTCTTTAGATAAGTCCCAAAAGTTCAGAAATAACCCGTTTGGTACTACCATCGGTAGAAAACGGCCCAGCGCCGATCGCTCGCGTAGCAGATGGCGCGGTCAAACTGCGGATGGAGCACGTTCTCTACACAATGTTGTAGTTTCGTGAATAACCCTTCGACAACGACGTTGAAATCGACACAAAAGTTTGAGAGATCGACCTTCTATTAACCTCGGTACTAAAATTGATTACTAATCAAATATGGCAACTTAGCTCTTTAACTGGCACGAGGTGGGCAGGCGACGTTGTTGATCGCTGTAGAGAGATCGCTTTACGGATTGCCGGCTGACGTTTCGGCGACACCGCCTCCTTCGGAGCCTGGACGTACACTGTTCTCGATACTTTTATGAGCCGGTAAGGATGGATCGATGCGTAAGCACCACTCCTTAGCTCAAGTCAGTAAAGCAAGCGCATGTAAGGTGCCAAATCTTGTGTTACAGTGACGCATTCATCTCTACGGTTCATTTTTGGATTTCTAGCGTTCATCCAAAACGCTTCAAGGGCTTTTCGTGTTGATGTATTGGGTTCCCGCTCCAGGGTCGCGATAGTTACATCAAAATTACATAGTTGCGCTTTTGCGCCCTATGTAAACCTAGAGGTTTGCTTTTATCAGTACTGGCCTGTCCGTCTAGATGTTCTTTTATGCGCAAATGAAGTGGTATACCCGTTTCCCCAAATATTCCTCCCCGCATGCATGACATGCTATTGTGTATACTGTGCCGGAACCCATGCAGTCCGTTTCCTCCCGTTGTGGCAGATTTCGCAATGTTTTGAGAGACACAGCCGATCATAAAGGCGGTTGCGGACCAATCGACGGCGCAGGGTTAGAAGTGGGAGTTCGATTACTGTTCCCAAATTTTCAAGACCACTTCTTTTTATTCACCTCTAGAGCAACTAACCTTGACGGATATAAAGGGCAACTTAGCCGGTTGCCTACCACAGGACCCACCAGGCGACTCACTATCATAATGTGCTCCACTCCTGGCCCCGCCCCCAACAATCACGTCCGTCCTTTGATAGATGATCGCTATAGTGATTGGGATAATAGTGGTACTGATGGTAGTGATAGCGATGATATGATTATACTGGTAATGGCGATAGCGACAGTGATCATAGTGCTAGGTGATCTTGCTGATGGTGTTGATAGTGGCAGTGATCATACCGATAGTCAAAAATTCCGTAGTATCCGAATATCATCGAGAGTCACTTTTGAGAGCAACTGGGGCGTCGTACCTCTTAAACTCCATCATAAACATCGCAATGATGACTCATTATCCGTATTCATGGCAAAATAAAAGTATTTAGGATTTTTTACTAGCAGAGTCATACGTCTTCCCTGAAGTTTTTCTTTCCAAGCGGAGAAACAATTCCTAATTGAATAACAAAGATAGCATTTCCATAAGATCGGTCGGAGGTCAATCGAATATCGCCTCACCTCGCTTGCCGCCTGACCCCGCGGCTTGTTATTCGGCCACAGACCACTTGCTCGCGTATGTGGTTTCCTACTGCACAGCAGAGAAACGGTCATTTCACAAAATAAGCACAGCATTGGAATCATCAAACATTACGCTATCGAATGCTTGCTAACAGTTCAGTGAGAGCGCTTTGCTTGACAAGAATTATGCACGATTAAAACATAGTTCTGTACCTAAGCAAATTGAGTGGTGATTAAAATACGGCCTCAGGAGGGAGTTGAACTCGCGTTTCATTCATACCGCGGATATGGATGACGCGCGGGTTCGACTACCGTCTGAGACCGTATTTTTGCTCACCATTCAATTTTCTTGGGTATATATGAAACAACAGCAATAAAGCAGAAAGAACGCAGTAAAAATAC
Organism: Parelaphostrongylus tenuis; assembly: GCA_019055375.1. Taxonomy (NCBI): domain Eukaryota; kingdom Metazoa; phylum Nematoda; class Chromadorea; order Rhabditida; family Metastrongylidae; genus Parelaphostrongylus; species Parelaphostrongylus tenuis. The sequence continues at coordinate 61,982 of JAHQIW010003502.1, forward strand.
TAGAATTTCCGAGTGTTATATCTGACATAGTTTAATTTCACACTTACAACGTTATAGGAGGGCCTTTTCGAAAACCAGCCGCGTGGGGCTACAGCCAGAGATACAAGCTTTCGTATGATCACTAACATTCCTATAAAACGTTCCTATTCGGCGAATGAGATGGGCTTTTCATTGTCGCCTTCTAACAGAAAAGTACTGTTTTTTCTTCAGAATTGCTACTTATGTTTGAATTTACTCCGCCTTTCGAAATATTAGAATGCCACGACACCAGCTTCACGCATATTTCTTGACACATCAAAACCAAAAAAATGGGTTAAGAACAGTGCTGACGGTGTTAACCGGTTGATTCCCGTGGACCCTAACTGGGCGTGCCTAGCTGGCAAGGGCTTTCACTGCCAGCATGGGAACAACTCCACCCCTCTGCCACTCGGCAGCCCGTCCATCGGAAAAAAGGCTGGTGGTCCGATCCCCTACCGCAACACTTTACTGTAGTTTTTTTGCTCTTATCTTTCTGTTTTCACTACAATATGCTCGAATCACTGAGGCGACATATAACACCATTTGTCATATAGCAACGCCGTAACACTGATCAATGTGTATGATTTATTATGACCATTTATTCAAAATCTGCAATTTACTGCGACAAGTTTCAACAATCTGTAACTTATGACAGCATGATATATTCACGTATCATAAAATAAAATAAAAATAATAATATAATAAACAATGCGATAATGCATGCAATGCTATCCAAATACAGTAAATATGAGTATACTGTTGCGGTGCACTACCGACGCCTGTTTTACCACCGCTCTTTTCTAAGCCATGCTTTTTTATTTGACCGCCTTCAGCGTTGGTATGATGTTATAATATACACAGTGATGCAGAGTTATGTGCAAAGCATTTGCGTCAGGTGGAACCCGAACCCGCATTTCACCCAATCCATGGGCGCGAACTCGATCCCGTTGCACTGTCGGCGCCTGTTTTGCCACCAGTGTACGCTAAAAAAATAATTTATTTCATGGCAGAACTTGCAGAGATTTTCTGTACCATATGCATAGACCTAGAATGTTTTTTTACGAGTGAATGGCAGATTGTCTTTCTGTTACTACACTCTCCATGATTTCAAATGCAACAGAAATTTTATGATACCTCATTCATTTGCATGGCTCCGCTCTTTGGCTAAATAATTTCACGTTAGGAAAACAATGAAAATAAGCACATACTATCAAACATTGTTTCCATATTTGCACTAGTTCATCCCTGTCCTGTTCTGTTCTTCAAAAGAAAAATTCTTGCAATAACGAACAATAATAAAACCGATATATGATACACACTTCAGGAAGAACTTACTCCAATGAATCCGGTTGGAGGAAATCCATTCCGGAATGTTTGCACCTATGATGATAATGCACCTGAATTAGAATTAAAAACAAAGACGGTGAGTAGCAAGGAATTTAAGCTCAAGAACCAACTTTGTATCCACGTGACGCCCGAAAATTACATAGTTTACATTTTTTCACTCGCCTTTCCCAGTGTGTTCTTACGTGTTCAAGAAGCCTTTGACTCCCATATCCGTATCGTAAACGAATGCGCTGGTTGCACCTCTAAAAACTTTTTATCGGCATATTCCATACTGATTTTTAATCTACAAAGACGCAGCTGCATATGCAACGAATAAAGGTAATCCCAAATTCCGTCGCTCAGGAACCTCACAAGCGGTATCAAATATCATAGATAAGTTAGATATTTTCATCACTTCTTTCAAGCCGTTTAGCTATCGTACAACGTCTTTCGCCTTCTGATTCAATCATAAGGCAATACAACAACGTTTTACCAAATGTCTGCCACTAAGACAATGTTCTACTCTTCACAATATACAAAGTTTCATCGACCAATATTATTGGAGAGCCTACAACGACCATTTGCGGTCCACTAAGTAGTGCGATATAGAGATTACCACAGATAACGGGCGCTCTATGTTCAGCGCCCTGTATGTTGTGGATACTGCTATGATTACTCAGATGTACTTTGTAGCCACACACTATTCCAGATTGCCCTAAAGTGAAAGGATCGTACCTTTCTCTTTCCGATTCTTTGAGATTGTAAGGAGCAAATGAAAAATTGATCTCATTCGCTGGAGACTTTTCAAGAAAGTGCTAGCAAGCATTCGAAAGCTGGGAGTTGAAGCTACAGCTCCACGCCGTGGGATTTTTAAAACACCATCCATAACGCTATAACATTCGAAATAAAATCATGTTTATGTTTCACAAACCACTTTTCTTATTTCTCTTATATTTCCTGAACAAAACTTCTTCGTTAGAGTGCTGGCACTCAGACTATAGCACAAGTTTCAAAGAAATCAGAAAAATATATATACTTTCTAAAAAGCTCTTCTAATCTTTTGATCTCCTCTGGCCTTTTGATTTAGGTTTCAAACCTCGTTGGACACAGCTCCTTTCTATAGACTAGTAGTAATGATCTGACAGCGTAATATTTTCTGATTCTGTCTATGTGCTTAATTTCTGGAAATGCGGTTCAGCAGGGAAAAATAAAATCGGGTTCTACACTTTTTGCTATGTTGTCTACCGGCTATTAGACAGGGTACGGGCCGTGTCAGGAGTCGCGGCACGGCGGGTGAGATGGGAGGATTGTTATTTACGTAAAGATTTTTCCTCCGCTCTGAAGAAAACCCCAGATAAAACGATTGATTGAGATACTGCGAAAATTTCTCTACACATCGATATGCTTTTCGCCTTCCAGCGAGATATCACCTGCATCACCTGTCGTCCCGTTGATCGTCGAGTGACTCGAGCGGGTACCAGCAACTCTTCCATTTTTCCCTATCGCGTGCAAGAGTAGCCCAGTGGGTCCTCCTTGCTCTAGGAATTCGCTGAGCATCATATCTTTCTTCCATCGCTTTCGTGAAGAAATCGGACCAACGGGTCAGTGGTCTTCCTTTAGAGCGCTTGACGTCCCGAGGAATCCAGTCGGTAACGGCTCTCGTCCATCGGTTGTCGTTGAAGCGCATCACGTGTCCGGCCCACCTTATTTTCGATATCCTGGCGTGTAGAACGGCGTCTCTGATTTTCGATCGTTGACGTAGGTCGGAAGTTTGGATCCTTTGTCTCATTTGCGAAATACGAGATACTCCTAGCATCGACCTTTCGACTGCGCGTTCGATAACGGCAAGTGATCTTTCATCCTGCTTACGTAGCGACCAGGTTTCTGCTGCATACGTTAGGGCAGGGATAATTGTCGAGTCGAAAAGGTGGGCACGGAGTCGGATGTTCTTTGTCCTCTTCACTACATCTTCGATGCTCTTAAACGTTCCCCAAGCCGCTCGTTTCTTCCTGCTCAACTCTGGGGCTAGGTCGTTCATCATGTTGATTTCACGACCTAGATAGATGTAACTGGAGCATTCGGAAATTGCCGTTCCGTTGAGCGTGAATGGGGCATTAGAAACCCATCCGTTCCTCATGAACATTGTTTTCGTTAGATTCAGTTGAAGACCGATCTTTCTACAGGCGTTATCGAAATCAGTCAACATTCGTTCCGCTTGGCTGATGTTTGGTGTTATGAGAACGATATCGTCAGCAAAGCGAAGATGGTTTAATTGTCGACCGTCAATTTTCACTCCCATTTCGTCCCATTCTAATGTTCGCATGACGTTTTGTAGAGTGGCAGTGAATAGTTTTGGCGATATTGTATCGCCTTGTCGAACCCCTCTTCCTGTCGAATCTTCCTGTATCGCCTTGTCGAACCCCTGTCGAACCTCCAGCGAGATATACGCGTGATAATAATCAGGGCAAGAGGCGAGTGGGAAACATAATATTTGAGCTGGATGCTACAGCGATACAAGGAGTGTTTTGAAAAATCGGTGACGTGGGCTGTAGCATCAAGTCTCAGCTTTCATATGGTTACTAACATTCCCATGGAAACTCCTCTCCAGCGAGGGAGATAGGTTTTTCATTTGTTCCCACCTAATCAGAAGGGACCCTATTTTGGCTTCCGCTCAACTTGAGCAAATGGCAAAAGAGCAATGAACGGACACGTCAGAATCAAATAAGTTTGTATCAACAGAGAATGAATAGAAATAAAAATTTTTTAAGCAGGGTAAAACTATTCTTGGGCAGTTTTGAAAACTACATACAAGCGCTGCCAAAAATCTTTACGACACATGCAGGAGCTGGCCCACGACGCTAGTCCGTCCCGTGGCTGACGTGACAACTTGGTGCCGAACAGTACAAAGTGATGAGTGCCTGGTGCTGTCGTCCAGGAAGAAGGTTACTTGTTTAATCTCTAACAAGGCCCCTCATTGTACTTTTTTGGTGCTATCTCATGCTTTCCAGCACAATATGCTCAAATCAGTGACACACCGTATCGCACGATATGTCATATAATAAGACCGTAATACAAGCAATCTATTAATTACACCGCCCGTTTCGAGTGTTTCTCAAGATCACTCTCAAACTTCAACATATCTCATAATCATTATTTGAGCCAACATGTCACGTCGTCTGTTAAAAGACCGTTTTACAGTCCGATACACATGTTTCGGCCTTGAGCAGCCTCGTCAATCGGGCAGAACCCTTCGCCTCTAGCCGGACCTCTTAGGATGCTTCAGTCCTATATGTATATATATAGATATATATATATTTATATGAGACTGGAGCATTCTAATAGTCATATGTATACATAATGATTATTTACTCATCATCAGTCATTCAACAATCTGCAGCTTGTAACAGTACCTAGAACATATTATATAGTGTTTGACATAATACATTGTTTATACACAACAAGTACATATCACCTGTCACCCCTTGATCGTCGAGTGACTCGAGCGGGTACCAGCAACTCTTCCATTTTTCCCTATCGCGTGCAAGAGTAACCCAGTGGATCCTTCTCTTCTAGGGATTCGATGAGCATTATTTCTTTCCTTTATCTGTTTCATGAAGAAATAGGACCAACGGGTCGGTGGCCTTCCTATAGAGCTCTTGACGTCCCGAGGATCCATTCGGTAACGGCTCTCGTCAATCTGTTGTCGTTGAAGCGCATCACGTGTCCGGCTCACCTTATTTTTGATATCCTGGAGTGTAGAACGGCGTCTCTGATTTTCGTTAACGCAGGTTGGAATTTCGGATCTCTTCTTTCGTTTACGAAATACGGAATACTCTTAGCATCGACCTTTCGACTGCGCCCCGAAAAGGTGGGTACGGATTAGGATGTTTTTTGTATTCTTCATCATATCTTCGGTGCTCTTAAACGTTCCCCAAGCAGCTCGTTTCCTCCTGCTCAACTCTGGAGCTAGGTCGTTCATCATGTTGATTTCTCGACCTAGACAGACGTAACTAGAGCATTCGAAGATTGTCGTTCCTCTGAGCGTGAATGGGACATTCGAAACCATCCGTTTTTCATGAACATCGTTTTCGTTAGATTTAGTTAAAGACTGATCTTTCTACAGGCATTATTGAAGTCGGTCAACATTCGTTCCGCTTGGCTGATGTTTGGTGTTATGAGAACGATATCGTCAGCAAAGCAAAGATGGTTTAATTGTCGACCGCCAATTTTCACTCCCATATCGTCCCATTCTAATGTTCGCATGACGTTTTGTAGGGTGGCAGTGAATAGTTTTGGAAAAATTGTATTGCCTTGTTGAACCCCTCTTCTTACGTCAATGGTGATGTTGTTGTAGAATGGAGATATTTTGCCTTTCCTTCGATTATTTTATTAAGACCACGCTCAAATAATAATGAAAGGATCTATTGAAATTTGAGCGTGGTCTTAATAAAGCACTCGAACGAAAGGTATAATATGATAAGAATACCAGCCAGCTAGCAATCGAGTGCGAAACTGACATAGAGTGTAAAGCGTAGGTCGTCGATAGCGATCGATACAGAAAATTCAAACATTGAAGGTATGAAGTGCTAAAAAAACATACTTCTACTTTACATTGATAAAATGTTGGAGCCGAAGACTTTCGTCGCATGACCATGTATTGACCCTGAAAATTACCAAGTAAATAGAAGACGTCGTGGGCACAGTTTGATAGTACATATATTACCCTGAGAAGCCTTTAGTCTTGTCATCCGCCATTTTCTTACACTTTGCAAACACCTCCTGCACATAACAAGCTGCAGAATCAGAAACTAGTTGAATATTGTTCTGCTCAACTCTAGTTGCGAAGCTTGGTTCCGATCTCAGATCGGCTGAAAACTTCAACGATGATTCTCTTAGCTCTTTCTCATGCTCAGAAGATACCCTTTCATCATCATCATCCACTTTGAGTTCTTCGTACACTTCATTTGGATGTGAAAACAAGTTCTGATTATTGTCTTCTGTTGGACCACATCCCACTTTCACCATTCTGTTCCATTTCAAATTCGTTCCCTGCGAATTAATCCAATCGAAATTGCCTTTCTTCGCATAAGAAACGGCTCTGTCTTAACACTGCGCAGATTCTTCTATAAATAGTAAAGCTCAAAAGTTTTGATACATATACGTTGAACGGCGACAGATTCATAAACCGATCTCATTCGCTGAACAGGAACTTTTCCAAGGACTGAGTTCCACATTACCCATTAAAACGCTGTAGCATCCAGAAGAAATTTTGTTTCACGCTCGCTTTTCGTCTCCATTTTCACCACGCGTAAAATCGCTAGAAGCACGAAAAGCATATTAGCGTGAAGAAAAGACTTTCTGTACTATCAGAATGTACGTTTTTATCTAAAGTGCCTGTCGATGTGGTGAAAAATCTCCCAATGGATGACAATATTTCAACCGTGATAGATCGATCTGCCAATATCCCTCTCCTCTTTGTGTGAGTTAGCTGATAAACAAGGTGGTCGAAAATGTAAATCGATTCTTACTCCTGAACGGTAATTCCAGAAAAGTAAGCACATCGCTCGAGTCGTTGGAATTTACGAATCTAATGATTAGTAGTAGACTAGAGAAAGAGCTCTAATTGGCAAGGTTTACAGCACAAATATTTTCTTTTTTCTACGGCATTATTGAAATAGCTTTCCAAAAAGCAAACACATTTTTGATTTGTTTAAAACTTGTGCTATCGAATGATGTTTCATCCAGCGAGAAAATAAGTTAGTGGAAAAGTTCGAAGAAAATGCTTATAACTTTTTTGGGTGACGGCCATTTTTTATGTTTTTGGGCTCATTTGAAAGCCCGACTTCTTCGTCGTTCATTGGTACACAATTTATCTACTCATTTTAATATGTAGTCAACAAGCAAGCAATTTAGTTTGTTCGGTCGCAGCCAGCATCCGAGTTGTCAAAGAGGGATTTTCCTCAGTTGCTTCAAGCACAGCTTGACGATCATCTTCTTTTGGACGACCTAAACGCGGGTGATCTTCCAAACGTTGTTCATCATCGTCAAACTTTTTAAACCACCTATATATAGTACTTTTTCCAACTGTTCTTTGCCCCAAGCTAGAATGATGCGCTCACTTGTCACCGTTGCATTTGAACCGTACAGCCATTCCTGCTCAACAACAATCTAATATGCTCGCTTGTCAACTCTTTTGAACTAAGTAGATAATTTATATACCAATCAACGCGGGAGAAGATGGGCTTTGAAATGAGCTCAAAAGCACAAAAATGGCTGACATCCAAAAAAGTTACAACCACTTTCTCAGAAATTTTTCATCAACCTATTATAGCGAGATAAGAAAATACACTTGGTCGTGTGAAACATATTTTCACTTTTCATTTAATAGCGCTACAAAAAATTGTTTCAAAAAGCCGACTACGCAAGGCTCTAGCCAGAGAATCAAGCTTTCAAATTTATCCTAACACTCCTATCAAAACTATCTGTCCAGCAAATAAGATCGGTTTATAAATTTGTCGCTGTTTAACATATACGTAGTAAAGTTTTATTTATGACTCGGAAACGTGACTCAGCCGAATTTGTCACAGCACTTAGAGATCTAATTCATCGTATAGCACATTACATGTTAATGGTGGGTGATTCAAGAACCAGTATAGAAATGAAGTGTCGCAAATGAATAAGTTGTGCCTTCAAACCACAGTAACGGCTCTATTAACCTTTTTATGATCAGCAATGATAGGCAGACGGAGTCGTGCAGTCACTTGAGCGGCAGTCAAACAAGCGGCTCTGTATGTCCCCAAATTCATGTATGACAGACAGTCTGCCTGCTTTCCCGCGGGTGCGGCGCAGCCGTTACACTAGCTGAGTGAGATTCGACGTCGCGCGGTGAGCATCAAAATGACTCTCATGGGTCCTTAAAAGGTTAAACGCGCGAGTTATTTCACGAAATAACGTTTAGTGTTTTCGAGGGGCAATTAGTGCATCAAAGTAGTATAATGATGAACACTGGTGGCATGATACTCTATACCAAATATAAGTCAGTAACATGCTGAAGGGTTACCATTTGTTGTAGAAGGCGGCGAGATCTCCTGACTCATCTGAAGTCGCTAGTTATGCATGGCATTGTTTTGCTAGAACAGAACATTTCATCACATATATGAAAAAGAGTAGACTTCACTCAAAAAAAAACGAAAATAACCAAAGACATGGTTAGAAAGTGAACATGGAATAGCAGTTGTACTGCTTCCTCAGAAAGAATTTCATTTAAATAAATTCTACGCGTTCACACCTAACACATTCTTCACTCAAAATGTTTCACATTTCACACAACATAACTTGCGCCCCTGAAGGATTTCCGATTAAATTATTTATCTATTCAAATTATGTAAAGAAATAGGGCCGTGTGATTCTTTTTAAGCTGACTGACTAGATTTAATGGTTTGAGCAGGCTGCAGGGAAGTTCAGCACCTCGACTAAAAAGTATAAATCCAGCATAAATATAGGACAGTGCAACGCGAATTACTTATTTTCCCGCTATGAAACCATGCTGCGAAAAGAACAGTCTTTCAATAATATGTAAAACTTTACAAAAGCATCTTCAACCTCATTTGCTGACTATGAGACCTAACATTGTCGCTGCACTCTTTGGAGGTGAACAAATCCGGAAACTCTGAAATGCTTGTTTATCACCTCAGAAGTAGCGATTAATCATTTTACACATACACTATTGGAACGTCGAATTTGGCAACTAGCTGCATCCGTCTGGTTCATCCTCAGTGAGCATCCACAAAAGACTCGCGAATTATTCTCCGTATTGGCACGTCCATGATGACAGATTGGAACCCAATATGTTGCTGGAAATCAAAGCATTGTAATGTAGGTAAAAGCAGATGTATGTACAGAATACTCACTAGAATATGCTTTAATCAACTCCTCGTCCTTCAAGCTCCTTTATAGTTGTGTTATATATATTTATTTGGACGTAGGAAGAAATGTATTCATACGAGCTGTTAATCATTTAAGAGACTATCTTGCTCCTCATAGTTGCAAATCTGCACTGGGGATTGAGAAGGTAGAAATCGTGCCGGAAGTATGGTTTGATAGGTATGCCTTTTGACAGAAACCTCAAACTTCGGTAGTTAAACCTTCATATGTATAAACAGGACTTTTACAGAAAACACAGCGGTTACCTGTACAATCAACAAGGAAACGGTAACAAATCTTGGATGATTTTATGGTGCACGATTGGCAAAGGAAACGAGTTGCAAAAACGATATTGGTACGATAAAAAGAGCGATATGTACAAGCGACGACAGCGAGCTGTTCGAGCAATATTGCATTCACGAGAAGAACAGTTCGCATTGAGGGATGCGTGATACTACTGTTAAGAGCTGGGGACCGTTAGACCACTATGGCTCTTACGAGGAATGCTGCGTATGGGTCCATTGGTAGAAATTACAAATGGAAAATCAGCATTGCTTCCGCTTCGGACTGCTGTCACCTTCCACAATTTGTGAACCCGAAGACCCCTGCACTACTCTGGGTCCCCTAAAGTTCACTTCGAATGGATTGAATGGGTTGAGCCGATTGCAAATACAAATGGAGAATTGATGCTACTCTCAATCGCGACTTCTTTCACTTTTCGCTATATGTGACTATACTGATAGTGGTGATAGTGGTAGTGATCATACTGATAGTCAGAAAAAATTTTGTAGTATCCGAATGTCTTCGAGAGTCACTTTTGGGAGCAACTGGGGCGTCGTGACCTCTTCAACTTCATCATAATGATCGCAATGATGACTGGCTTATCAGTATTCATGGCAAAATAAAAGTATTTAGAATACTTTATCAGCAGCGTCATATGTCTTCCCTGGAGTTTTTCTTTCCAAGCGGAGAAACAATTCCTAATTGAATAACAAAGATAGCATTTCCATAAGATCGGTCGGAGGTCAATCGATTATCGCCTCACCTCGCTTGCCGCCTGACCCCGCGGCTTGTTATTCGGCCACAGACCACTTGCTCGCGTATGTGGTTTCCTACTGCACAGCAGAGAAACGGTCATTTCACAAAACAAGCACAGCATTGGAATCATCAAACATTACGCTATCGAATGCTTGCTAACAGTTCAGTGAGAGCGCTTTGCTTGACAAGAATTATGCACGTTTAAAACATAGTTCTATACCTAAGCAAATTGAGTGGTGAGTAAAATACGGCCTCAGGATGGAGTTGAACCCGCGTTTCATTCATACCGGGGATATGGATGACACACGGGTTCGACTACTGTCTGAGGCTGTACTTTTGCTCACCACGCAATTCGCCTGGGTATATATGAAATAGCAAAACACTGCGACAAAAGCAGTAAAAATACGAGAATTTCCGAGTGTTATATCTAACACATAACATTAGAGAGCATGTGCGCAGTGGTTAGAGGTGCCCTGCGTCGCACACGAGGTCAATGGTTCGATCTTGCTCTCATGGCTCACCAAGCCATCCATCCCTCCGAGGTTGGTAAATTGGTTCCAGTGAGGTCTCAGACTTGTCTGGGAGGATAAGCATCACTGACTTGATTCAGCAGGAGGCCACCGCATGTCATTGTAAAGGCCAGATGTGCATCAATCACCTCAAACGAAGTTAAAAATTGAAGTTGAATGCATGGCTCATCCCTCAGGGATTGATCAGCGCTGAGAGCTTTATCCTTTTTTATATCTAACATAGTTGTACTTCGCACTTACAGCGTTATAAGAGGTTCTTTTTGAAAACCGGCCACGTGGGGCTGCAGCCAGAGATACAAGCTTTCTTATGATCACTAACATTCCTATAAAAGGTTCCAATTCGACAAATGAGATGGGGTTTTTCATTGTCGCCGTCTAACAGAAAAATATTGTCTTTTCTTCAGAACTGCTGCTTATGTTTTAATTTACCCCGCCTTTCGAAATATTGGAATGCCACGACACCAGCTTCACGCATATCAACTGACACATCAAAACCAAAAAGAAATGGGTTGAGAACAATACGGACGGTCTTAACCGGTTGATTCCCGTGGACCCTAACTAGGCGTGTCTAGCTGGCAAGGGCTCTCACTGCCAGCATGCGATCGGTTCCACCTCCCTCGCTGCTACTCTGCTACTCTAATCTCAGCGTGGCAGTCACTGTCTGTCTCACTCCCCTCTGCCACTCGGCAGCCCGTACCATCGGGAAGAAGATTGCTGGTCCGATTTGCTACCGTAACACTTTACTGCACTTTTTTGGTGCTATCTTTTTGTTTTCACAACAATATGCTCGAATCACTGACATGCTACATAGCAACATATGTCATATAGCAACACCGCAACACCGATCAATGTATATGATTTATTACCATCATTTATTCAAAATCTACAATTTATAACAATAAGTTTTAGCAATCTGTAACTTATGACAGCGTAATATATTCACATATCATAAATTAATGAAATGAAATTAATAACATAATTCAAACAATACGATAATGCATGCACTGCAATCCAAATACAATAAATACGATTATACTGTTGTGCTGCACTACCGGCGCCTGTTTTGTCACAGTTCTTTCTACGCCATGCTTTTTTATTTGACCGCCTTTAGCGGTGGTATGATGTTATAATATACACAGTGATGCAGAGTTATGTGCGAAGCATTTGAGTCATTTGGAACTCGAACCCGCATTTCACCCAATCCGTGGGCGCGAGCTCGATCCCGTTGCACTATCGGCGCCTGTTTTGCCACCAGTGTACGCTAAAAAAATAATTTATTTCATGGCAGAACTTGCAGAGATTCTCTTTACTTTATTCACGTAAAAAACATGGGAAGTGAAAAAGGTATCGTACTAAAGATGTGGTGCATTGCTATCATTTGAAGCCCAATGGGATTTTTTGATGCAAAATAGACTAACAGAGTTTATGTTTCATATTAACCTAAGAGAATTGAGTGATGAGCAAGAATACGATTTAAGACGAAAGTCAAACCCGCGCTTTGTCCACACCGGAACGCGTGCTATCACCACGCCACAGAGGTACATTTGCACCACCACTCATTCTTCGAAATGTCTCCGATGGCTAACACTCGCCAACTTTTTAACAGGTTTTGTGGGGTATGCGATTTCGCTTTCAAACCTAGTTGAGCTGACAGCTGATCATATATATATTACTAGACAATTGTGGTGTTTTTAATGCTTTTTAGGTAGTATTACTATGTCTCACATTAACCCAAGGGAACTGAGTGGTGGTCAAAAATACGACCTCAGACGAAAGTTCAACCCGCTCTTCGTCCATACCGGAGACGCGTGCTATCACTAAACCAGCAAGGTGCATTCGCACCAACACTCACTCTTCAATATCTCTCTGACAGCTGCCAGCCCCACGAACCTCCCTCTTTGAAGATCACGCCCGGTTGATCGCGAGGGCACGTGGCGCGTCCCTAGGTGATGGATAGGGAATAAACGCGGACCAAAAGTGACCGTGTGCTTCCCAGAGACGCAGGTGGATTCAGGTGATAAGCTCCTTGCTTTTGCAGCTCCGACTTGAGAAAACTATACCTCAGCGAGTCAAGTTGGCCAAAAACCTGCAATAAAGCGGCTGGGAAATACATGGTAGGCTGTTAGGAGTCGCCTCCAACGAATAAACTCCTCCCGCTCCTCCGAGAGAGACTGGCAAGCTACTCGTGAGTACCCAGCCTACATATCTAGAGCCTAGCAAGCTATACGTAGGGTATCAAAATGCCAAAAACAGTAACAAATATGTGCCTTATTCCACTTACCCCGAATGAGCCCCTGGTACGAAAGCGCAAGGTAGGACGAGTACGGAGAGGCTGCTAAAATCTCAGGGCCAAACTAGGCTGCCAAGATCGAAAGGGATTGAAATGGCGATTTGTACCTACAATGCAACAACACTTGCTCACAAATCCCTTATAGAGGATCTACTGATTCAAGCAAGAAGAATAAGGTACGACGTCATTGGCCTGGCTGAGACGAGAAGGCGCCATCCTTTTCACGCTGTTTATGACACCAGAGAAAAGCTGTTCGTTGGAACATGCGATCGCAGAGGTGCCGGCGTTGGCGTCCTCGTCAAATCGAATTTGACTGTGGACATTGATTCGCTTGAACATCCAACAACCCGTATCGGACTATTACGGTTGAAACGACGTGGTTCTATGCCGGCTTTGACAATCTTCGTTGCTTACGTACCAATATCAAGCTATGACGAAGACGAAGTCGAAGCTTTCCATATGGACCTCGAAAAATTCTCTAGGGAAGATCATACATCCTTCAAGGTCATTGTCGGAGACTTTAACTCAAAAATTGGACCTGGAAGAACGTCTGAAGAACGTCACATTGGGGCCCACGGACTAGAATAGAATAAACAGGGTGAGAGGCCATCTCGATTTATTATGACGACTCAAACCATCCATGATAGCTCGCAATTCCAAAGGCCTTTCTCTCAGCGATGGACGTGGGAGTCTCCCAATGTATAGTACCATAACGAAATAGACCACATCTTAGTAAATCGAAGGTTTTGCCTGACCGACGTCGCTGTTGTTCCTAAGTTCTACACGGGGTCAGACCATCGCCCCCTTCGCGCAACGTTCTGTTTTTCGCGGGGAGGACAGAAAGCCGCTAAATCTAAGCAACTAAGTCCCAGAACTACCATAAACTGGGATGTATTCAAATCATTAGTCGGCTCTAGGGAAGATACTGTTGTCGACAACATCGACGAAGAATGCGATCGACTCGTCGAATATCTTCACGTTAGCGCTATGAAAGCCGAGAGTCCTAAGGTCACGAAGAGACGCTTGTCGCCGCAGATACTCGAGCTGATACGTCAACGAGGAATCGCAAGAGCTACAGGCAACCGGAACCTTACGTCCGAACTTGCGAAACGCCTCAGAGAAGCGACCAAAGAAGACCTCAGAGAGAGACGAGCAACAGTTATGGCAGAAGCTGCAGAAGCTGGAAAGAGCATTCGCGAAGCACAGCGAGGCTTCTTCAACTATAAGACCAAGATGATTGCACTCCGATACCCTGACGGGACACTTACAGCTTTCAGAAGGGCTATGGAGAAAATCATCCCCCAATACTACTCGGATCTCTTCGCTAGCCATGTCCTCTTACCGTCATATAAATCGAAAGAGGATGAGCATGCCGTTCCACCTGTCCATCCTTCCGAAATCCGACATGCTATATCGTCGGTGAAGAACAGTACAACACCCGGTTCAGACAGGATTAGACCACAACACCTAAAAAACCTTTCGCCAGTTCGCATCAACACCCTGGCTCGGCTCTTCACTCGCTACCTTTCAGAATGCAAGGTCCCTATTCAGTGGAAAACCAGCAAAACCGTATTGTTGCTCGAAAAGGGAGACCTTCACGACATAGGCAATTGTCACCCAATCTGCTTGCTGTCCGTTGTCTATAAACTCTTTCCTCGAGTCATCCTAAACAGGATTGACAGAACACTGGACGAAGGACAGCCATGCGAACAAGCAGGGTTCCGAAAAGAATTTAGTACCGTGGACCACATCCACACGATTACAAGACTCGTCGAAGTCTCACGAGAGTACAAACAACCACACTGTCGCACTTTCATCGATCTGAAGAAAGCCTTTGATTCAGTGGAAACAGAAGCGGTTATAGAGGCTTGGATAACCTGGGCGTCCCTACTCGGTACATAATGATCCTTCGTGAGCTTTATAAAGATTTCACAATCAAAATATCTCCTTTGTACAACAATATCACCATTGAAGTAAGAAGAGGGGTTCGACAAGGCGATACAAATTCGCCAAAACTATTCACTACCACCCATAAAATGTCATGCGAACATTAGAATGGGACGACATGGGAGTGAAAATTGGCGGTCGACAATCAAACCATCTTCGCTTTTCTGACCATATCGCTCTCATAACACCAAACATCAGCCAAGCGGAACGAATGTTGACGATTTTGATAGCGCTAGTGGAAAGATCGGTCTTCAACTAAAGCTAACGAAAACGATGTTCATGAGGAACGGATGGGTTTCGAATGCCCCATTCACGCACAACGGAACTACGATCAACATGATGAACGACGTAGCTCCAGAGTTGAGCAGGAAGAAACGAGCGGTTTGGGGAACGTTTAAAAGCATCGAAGATGTAATGAAGAGGACAAAGAACATCCGACTCTGTGCCCACCTTTTCAACTCGACAATTATCCCTTCCCTAACTTATACAGCAGAAACCTGGTCGCTACGTAAACAGGATGAAAAATCACTTGGCGTTATCGAACGCGCAGTCGAAAGGTTGATGCTAGGAGTATCCCGTATATCGCAAATGAGACAATGGATTCGTAGTTCCGACTTACGTCAACGATCGAAAATCAGAGACGTCGTTTTACGCCACGCCAGGATATCGAAAATAAGGTGGGCCGGACACGTGATGCGCTTCAACGATAACAATTGGACGAGAGCCGTTACCGACTGGATTCCTCGGGACGTCAAGCGCTCTAAAGGAAGACCACTGACCCGTTGGTCCGATTTCTTCACGAAAGCTATAGAAGAAAGATATGATGCTCAGCGAATCCCTAGAGCGAGGAGGACCCACTAGGCTACTCTTGCACGCGATAAGGAAAAATAGAATAGTTGCTGTTACCCGCTCGAGTCACTCGACGATCAACGGGACGACAGGCAACACAGGCAACAGGCAACACCTGCCAGCCGCCAACCTTTAACAGGTTTTGATCGGGTTTGCGATTCCGCTCTATAAACCCAGATGAGTCGACAGCCATTGTGTTAGGTAATACTTGAAATTTTTCAGTATTTTTACTACATTTCCGCAGTGTTATGACGTTTCGTATATGCCTAAGAGAATTGAATGGTAAGCAAAACTACGACTTCAGACGGGAGTCGATCCCGTGTTTTATCCATAGCGGGGACGGAGTGATGGCTGACAGCTATCACGGCGACATTGAAGAATAAGCGGTGGCGCGAATGTACCTTGGTAGTGTAGTGGTAGCACGCGTCCCCGGTATGGATAAAACGCGAGTTCGACTCCCGTCTGAGGCCGTATTCTTGCTCACCACTCAATTCTCTTAGGTATATAGGTAGTACAGTAAACAGTAGCGAACATGTAGCAAATTAGGCATCGTTGTGAATGAATCAGATACCCATCTACAGTGACCACGGTATCTTAACCTTGATGTAAGTATTTAAGGAACACACCTCAACCTTCGGTTTTCGCTTAGGTTCTCCGCGACTTCCACTTGGCATCGAAGGACCCTCGACATCACTCAGTTGAATAGGTCCTCCGCTGCTCTGAATCAGCTTCTTCAGAGGAAGATTTAGCCAAGAATTTGCACTCTGGAATATATCAAGTCCTGTCCAAACGGATTGGAGTTTTGAGATTTGTTAATGAAATGATGTGTTGACAGTAGATTGGCTATAGTATTGGCTAAGCATTTAAGAATGTTTGACGGAATTTCAAACTGAAGTAATGATAACAATAATTTTTACATCAACCAATACTCGCGTACCTCTTTTTTTCTTCGGAAAAGGGAAATATTCCTAGGTTTCGCGGTGGAGCAGGAACAGCTCTTTTCGATGCGGTACCTCCTTACTTCTGTGATGGTCAGGTTAAGTAAACAGAAAACATCACTCTGAGTGATAGAGTAAATGGTGTATCACCTGACTCTCCCTTTCCTGCACTTTTCTAAAAATTCACTTGCGATATCCAAGAAACGTGGAGAATAAAGTGATTTCCTGGTCGCTGTCATCAGATTCAAGGAAGCAGAAACACTGTGTATTGAGCCGTATAAGACTTAACAGATCACATACATGGATCAGAAAATAATTATGAGGCATGTTGAAATTTGAGCGCTGTCTCAGAAACACACTTTAAACAAAAAGTACGACATGTTCTTACATGAATGCATAGTCAAAAATTCAGTGGTCTTCATATTCATGGACATCGTAACAGTAAAAAATATTGCATTTGACCCACTTTCCAGAATCCACACAACGAATCGTTTGCCGTTTACAAGTTTTTCTTTGGCATCTAAAATTCATGAATATATTGACTTGCTTGATGATTCCAAAATTACCTACGAACAGCACTCCTAGAGATCGTAAAAATGAAAAAAAAAGAAAACATTGAACTCACATCGTTGTTGCAGTACTCTCGACTTTCTTACTGTCGGGAAAGTTACCCCCAAAAATTTCGATCTTCACGTTCTGATCACGATCAACGGGACGATAACGTTCTGCTGTATGCCTAGGCACCAACACCTCGACACGACAACTGACGGAGTGGAGTGGTGTTAAAGCTCATCGAAGTATTTTTAGAGGTACTGAAGATGAATTACATTATTTATCTTCACAACCTTAAATGATAAATTTATAGCATATTGATAGAGCGGAAAAGAATATCTATCTCCTCCTCTTTCTCATTATCGTGCAGTAAAAGTGGTTGACTGCTGATGAGCTCCTCCATCAATCTTCAAAGTCAATTAATTGCAATTGTGTTATGAAATTTAACTTAGTTCTTGAACGAAAACATACGCGATTTTTGCCGCTTGATCATTTTCTCCATATCGAAGCTTTCATCAGCTAAGCACAATTTGCTTGCTCGTGCAATTGCCTCAGCAATAGCAGCAAATCCCTCGGCTCGATGAGCTCGTTTGTGCTGAAAATCTGATGCGCAAAATCTATATTTTTCGGTCCCTTGGAACATGATTAGCCCAAAGAGTGTGACAAGAGCTTATATGGAAATCGCTAATTTGCATGAACTCGTAGCAAAATAGCTAAGTGCCTCAGAGATCAATCGGTAAGCGTCTGCTTCTTCTCGATCTGATCAAATATACAGACTTTCAGAGGTGCTGAGACAGTACACCACTAGATACTAGAGATAACTGCATAATAAACATGATAATCGTCCTAAAAAAATATTGCTTTCGAATCTATTTTTCAGCGTCCATCATCTTCAAATGTATGACTTAGGAAGTAGCACACTGAATACATTGCTAATGTCGTTTTGGTTTTTCATGCTCCGAAGGAGAGTCTTGGGAGCTACAGTAAATAGTGAGCTGTGTTGTGCCCAGTGAAATCAAGGGAACACTGACGAAGAGGTGATCGATGAAAGCTAGAAAAGGGTGCCGTCATCAAGAATCTTGGCCCACTCTCTGATGGCGAAGGGAGTGGGAGTTATCAAGGCGACGTGGTACTCGCTGCAGGAGACCTATCAACTTCTATGAACTATGTATGCGCGATGTTCTGAAATAAATTGTTGAATAGCAATGTCTTTAGTTGTCGGGAAAATGAAGGGTAGAAAGGACGGCTTCAGTTTCACAATATAAGTGGCAGATTGGTCAACAAAAGTAGGAAATATGTTCTTTTCCCAAGGATGTAATTCTACCATTCATGCACATGATTCTCGGAAAATGTTGGCGTATTTCTTACTGAAAATGTCTTTGGAGATTCCTTGTATAAAATGTCGTCTCGCTCTCGTGATCGAGTGCATTATTACCAAAAGTATATTTTATAACTGTCAACAGAACGCAATGACCAACTACTCCAAAGGTGAGGCGTAATCTTCTCTCCGTTGGTACAGCGCACTAAGAAGGCCGTTTTAGAATAAAAGCCCATCTATGAAATCTCTACTTCTCAGGCTACTCATACAACAAGTACTGATATTCTGGTAAACGAATAAAAGAACGAGACAACTGTTGGTGTTCGGAAATGCAGATTCTACGCAACAAAGCTCAGTTGTTGGTCGGTGCTAATGTATGGGTAAAAGTGAACTGATGTTCATCGATGCTGATTATACAAGCTGTTGATTAATAAAAAAATTTTTAGCAAAGAAAAAATAATGGGTCAGAGTGAGATAGTTGCATTTTTGTAAAAAATCAATCTTCAAAATGATGGATGCGCACGCTATCGAGATTCACTCCTACACATGTTTCACTAGAACTTCTCCACCTTCTACAAGATGCACATAGTAGAAACTATGTTTTCGGGTAACATTCTCAAAAACAACCGATAGAGATGTACAATAACGGCTGGAAGTATGTTGTTTGCCCTCACTGCGCGAATCACAGAGCCGTGGGCATATTTCGCCGTTCAGCTAAGGATTTTGGCTCTTTCTGATTAGGAGGGAATAAATGGAAAACCGATCTCATTCACTGGAGACTAATTTTTCATGAGAGTGTTAGCAACCATTCGAAAGCTGAGACTCAAGGCTACAGTTCCACCTCGTCGGTTTTTCAAAACATCCCTTTGTAGTGCTGTAGCATCCAGATCAACTACGAACTTTCGCATCCTCCTTTCGCCTTTATTTTTATCACGTGTATAATTCGCTGAAAGCCGAGAAGCATATCAGTGTGTAGAGAAATTTTAGTAGTATCTTAGTCAATTGTTTTATGTGGAGTTTCTTCCAAAGTGGGGAAAAATTCTCAATTGAGTAACAACATATCGTTCGTCCTCCACGCCCCCTCCCTTGTCACGGCCGTCGCGTTGTCGAATGGCAGGTAAATAACGTTGCCAAAAGCGTAAAACTCGATTGCATTCTCCCTGCTAAACCGTATTTCCAGAAAATAAGCACATCGCCAGAATCAGGAAAAATTACGTTATTAGATGGCTGCTAATAGTCTAAAGAGAGTGCTGTCTCGGGCGAGGTTCAGAGCATAAATCAAAACACCAGAGTAGGTCAAAAGGTCGAAGGACCTTTTTAAGAAGGAAACACATTTTTGAGTCCTTTGAAGCCTGTGCTATGGTTTGAGCTAGCATTCTAAGAAAGGAGTTTTGTCTAACAAAATGTAGGCGAGATAAGTGCAAAAAACACGTCGTTTTACGAAACACGATTCTTATTTGAATGTTACAGAGTACAAAAGGTGTGTTTTGGAACCGGCGGCGACATGGAGCTGTAGCCTCAAGTCTCAGCTTTCGAATGGTTACCAACACTTTCATGAAATATCCTGTCCAGCGAATGGGATTAGTTTTTCATTTGTTCCCTCCTGAACCAGGCTTTTCTTAACCTTAAAAAATGTCTAGCGCTTTTCATTCTCCTTTGATGCATCATGGTTCACTCTAGACGCCCATCTGCTCTTGGAGAGTAATGGGCTTTTATGTGTGGAGAAAAACTCTATTTAGCTTCACAATCATACCTTTTCTTAGCACTCAATGTAACATGCTGCACAAAGAATATCACGATATGTATCTCTAAGTTTTGATATTTTCTCGCACATAACACCCAAGAATCATCCTATTGATTTTTACAAACTAACTGGATCATAGAAATTTTTTATTCAGCCGCTTTTGAAAATGGTTTGATGTTGTAGGTATGCACAATGATGCAGAGTGATGTACAAAATTTTTGCGTCAGGCGAGACTCGAACCCGCATGTTATCCTATCCAGGAAGGCGTACTCTAAGCCGCCGCAGTACCGACGCCTGTTATGCCACTTCTGTTCCAGCTCTGCAACGTGTCTACGTACACTCAACAGTTTGGCCTAGGTAGTCCATATCGGTGAAATGCAGGTTCGAGAACTGCGTGACGCAAAATATTTGTACATCACTTTGCATCATTGTGCAGATCAACAACATCATACAACGGATAAAAACATTAGTGCACAAATATGACTCCACCGCTATTTTTTGTAATGAGAGTAAATATAAAGATATCCGAAATCTCTCTCCTTGTTTGAAAATGCATCAAAAGTGGTATTTATATATATGTTGTTAACATAAAAAATATCTTATACGAAGGTTTTTATAGCACTTTGAAGATGACTATTTTTACAACCGAAAAACGTCGTTTCTGAAAGTTGCTAATCTGCAGTTTGAATTTGACAATTTCAGAGAGTTTCAAAGCTGGCAGCACAATGTTGGGAGAGTAAGGCGTGTAAGGTAAACCCTTCGGCCATAGCTCTTCTATGGCGTTTTCGATGGTTTTGCTACATGATGTCGAGCGTTTTCATGCAGCAAAATTCAGAGTTCGTGCAGTTTTGATTTTTCAATATGATTTTTGCAGTACAACTCCATCACCTCATAAATGTTGAATTGCGCATTTTCCTACAAGCATTTTCGTATACAACTTGCCTGTACTTGCCTTGAGATGGGGTCGCTCCAAGCTCCATTAATCATGTGCGTCGCTTCACTGGCCCTTTCCCCTACGCGTCATCCGTGCATAAGTTGCAAGCGAATTTGCTCGGATTATAGCTTCATCTTAGAGAAAATGTAGATAAGTTGTATTCCAGAATATTTGTAAGAAACTGTGCAATTGAACGATACGGAAATCAAGACATTTAAATTACTTTTGGTCAATAAAGCTGCATAGTAAAATTTAGCAAATGGTATTTTTCCGCTACAAAGGTCGTCACCGTCACAATCATATAAAAGTATCACATGAAAACATGTAAATAAATAACGCCATAACACGCTTTCGAACAAAAGAAAGAAAATAGATATCTTTGTCTTTTTTATTACTATGACAAAAAAAAACGGCGGAGTTATATTCCTCCAGTTAATGAAGGAATTCTCTTTGATCATTCAATACCTAATATCTGTCAGCATAACCTGATTCAGTGACGATATCGAATACCTAGGCCAAACCGTTGAGGTTGTTTGGTACAGATAGATGCGTTGTAGAGTTGAAGGAGCAGTGGCCAAACAGGCGTCGGTAGTGCAACGGAATAGAGCAGGCGTCCCGAATAGGGTGAAATGTGGGTTCAAGTCCCGACTGACGCAAAGTTTTGAAAATCGCTCTACATCATGGGGTATATCTGGACTATACATAAGCGAGAAAGTGTCAAATACTTTCTTATCACAGATGAATGCTCCACGAAAGGACATGGAGCCTTCAGGAAAACCAATAGATACTGCATATTTCTCGTTTGTTCATTGTTGTCGCTCGGCATTCACTGTCTTGGGAGGCGCACCTTTGGAAGTGGTCGACTGAAGAAATTGCGAGTCAGTTTAACCTTTCCAAGTTCCGAAAGAGGAAACCTCCAAAACTCGGCCTAATATGCACTTTACCTTGCTCAAGGACATCGAAAGTGAGCTGATAAAGATTTACGTTTGGGTCTGGTGCAAGAAATCAATCGACTTCTAACGTTTGTACATCCTGATATTTGAGAATTCATTCTAATACACACATAGCTAGGGTCATCATACGGATAGTAAGGATTAAAAGACAGCTCAAGTCTCACAATATGGGAGACAAGAATGTGCAGTAAGAGTCAGAAAAATGTCCACTTTTGGAGGATGTCGTTATCCCGATGGAGAATACGGATCATCAGGATGTATAGGCGTTTTCTTAGTAGAAATACCTGCAGAAACCTTAGCGGTAATATTCTACTTTTTCGTGATGAAGAAGCATCAAAGTTTTCCCCGATTATTTGAATTTTACTGCATAACTACCAACAAAATCCGCTGTGGAGTTCAAACAAAGGGCTAACTACTCCAAAACAATTCACATTTTTCTTGTTATCCACAAACTAGCTCAGTACTGGAATCTCGTCTTCATTTCTTCATATCGAATTATGACTCATAGTCTAGTGAAAGAGAAAATACTACTTGCTGGTTGCCAGAAGTATAAGTTCAAAGTAAAAAGGTATAGTTGGGACCGGTGCCACTTTGTGATAAAAGATTATTTGTTTCTATGATATTGAATGACAGTTGAGCAGAAAATCAGCAACATTAGTAAATAGTTTCAAAACTCGAAAGAAGATAATGCACTTTTTCGGAAGAAGTACTCCATAGAAAAATGGATACAAACTATATCAAAATTTATCCCGTCTAGATACTAAGACCTATGGACTAAATACTAAGTGTCTAGTAGAAAAATCTGTCTAGAGAGAAATACCTTATAAAAATTGTGTATCAATATAAGTACACGCCCTCCCAAATGAATTAAGCTTCAGATTAATTATTGAGCCTGGGAAAGCAGCTCTACACAGCGAGGAAGACTTCCAAATAATCGTGTCTCTATAGAGGTACACGCCGTCCAAAACACGTTTCGCTGAGACATGGGGAAGGGAGGGTGAGACAGTGGCTAGTGATGCTTGACGCTGGGCTGATCCCCCAACACTTCTGAAAAATCAATAACGAACACCTCAGTTCGGAATTCTCCAAAATTGCAAAGAGATCTACCCAACCAGAGTTCTACGTCGTTCGTGAAGAAGATAACATCCTACAAAGATTCTGAAGCAAAGAAGGAGACGAATCGAATACTAAAAGTGCTGGTATCTGAACAGTAGAAAACAATTGGGATACGGGTCATATAAAGAGGATATGAAATCAGTTACGAAACCATTAACGATATCTGCTCCATATTTAAGAAGAAAATGAGACACTGTCAGACAAATAAGCTCTCCAGTGGTAGGCCATTTCGTGGCGACGATTGGTCAAACTCCACACCATTGTCTCACAAGATATCGTCATACTTCTTCTGATGCACCAATATAAGAGATTGCCACGGAAGAAAACTCTAATTTTAGGAGAGAGATTGTGAATACCTCCACGGACCTCCCTCTTTGAGGGATCCCGCCCTGTTAGTCGCGAGGGCACGTGGCGCGTCCTCAGGTGGTGGATAGGGGAATTAACGCGAACCAAAAGCGATCGTGTGCTTCCCAAAGACGCAGCTGGTTTCAGGGGAGAGCACCCCTGCTTCTGCAGCGCCGACTTGACAAACGCTGTATTTCTACAAGTCAAGTCGGCTAAAGGCCTGCAATCAAGCGACTGGGAAGTACATGGGAGGCGGTTAGGAGTTGTCTCCAACAAATAAGCTCCTACCGCTCCTCCGAGAGAGACTGGCAAGCTACTCGTGAGTATCCAGCCCCTACGTTTAGAGCCTGGTAAGCTATACGTTGGGTATTAAAATGTTAAAAACAGCAACAAATATGGGCATCGTTCCCCTGACCCCGAAACAACCCCTGGTACGGCAACGCCAGGTAGGACGAGTACGGAGAGGCTGCTAAAATCCCAGAGCCAAACTAGGCTACCAAGATCGAAAGGGATTGAAATGGAGATTTGTACCTACAATGCAAGAGCACTTGCTCACGAATCCTCTATAGAAGATCTATTGATTTAAGCAAGAATGATAAGCTACGACGTCACTGGCCTGGCTGAGACGAGAAGGCGCCATCCTTTTCACGCTGTTCATGACACCGTAGGAGAACTGTCCGTTGGAACATGCGATCGCAGAGGTATCGTCGGCGTTGACGTCCTCGTCAAATCGAATTTGACCGTGAACATTGATTCGTTTGAACATCCAACAACCCGTATCGGACGATTACGGTTGAAACGACGTGGTTCTGTGCCGGCTTTGACAATCTTCGTTGCTTACGTACCAACATAAAGCTATGACGAAGACGAAGTCGAAGCGTTCTATATGGACCTCGAAAAATTCTTCAGAGAAGATTATACATTCTTCAAGTTCATTATAGAAAATTTTAACTCAGCAATTGGACCTAGAAGAACGTCTGAAGAACGTCACATAGAGACCCACGAACTAGAATGGAATGAACAGGGTGAGAGGCTATCTGAGTTTATCATGACGACCCAAACCATCCATGGTAACTCACAATTCCAAAAGCCTCTTTCTCAGCGATGGACATGGGAGCCCCCCAATGGAGAGTACCATAACGAAATAGACCACATCTTAGTAAATCGAAGGTTTTGCCTGACCGATGTCGTTGTTGTTCCTAAGTTCTGCACAGAGTCAGACCATTGCCTCCTTCGCGCAACGTTCGCTTTTTCGCGGGGGGGACAGAAAGCCGCTAAATTTAAGCAACGAAGTCCCACAACTACCATAAACTGGGATGTATTCAAATCATTAGTCGGCTCTAGGGAAGATACCGTTGTCGACAACATCGACGAAGAATGCGATCGACTCGTCGAATATCTTCACGTTAGCGCTATGAAAGCCGAGAGTCCTAAGGTCACGAAGAGACGTTTGTCTCCGCGGACACTCGAGCTAACACGTCAACGTGGAATCGCACAAGCTACAGGCAACCGGAACCTTACGTCCGAACCTGCGAAACGCTTCAGAGAAGCAATCAAAGAAGACCTCAAAGAGAGACGAGCAGCAGTTATGGCAGAAGCTGCAGAGGCTAGAAAGAACATTCGCAAATCCCAGAGAGGCTTCGCCAACTATTAGACCAAGATGATTGCACTCCGATACCCTGACGGGACACTTACAGCTTTCAGAAGGGCTATGGAGAAAATCATCTCCCCAATACTACTCGGATCTCTTCGCTAGCCATGTCCTCTTACCTCATATAAATCGAAAAAGGATGAGCATGCCGTTCCACCTGTCCATCCTCTCGAAATCCGACATGCTATATCGTCGGTGAAGAACAGTACAACACCCGGTTCAGACAGGATTAGACCAGAACACCTAAAGAACCAGTCGCCAGTTCTCATCAACACCCTGGCTTGGCTCTTCACTCGCTACCTGTCACAATGCAAGGTCCCTATTCAGTGGAAAACCAGCAAGACCGTATTGTTGTTCAAAAAGGGAGACCTTCACGACATAGGCAATTATCGCCCAATCTGCTTGCTGTCCGCTGCCTATAAACTATTTACTCGAGTCATCCTAAACAGGATTGAGAGAACACTGGACGAAGGACAGCCATGCGAATAAGCAAAGTATTCAGTACCATAGACCTCATCCACACGATCACAAGACTCACCGAAATTTCACGAGAGTACAAACCACCACTCTGTCTCACTTTCATCTATCTAAAGAAAGCCTTTGATTCAGTGGAAACAGAAGCGGTTATGGAGGCTCTGGATAACCAGGGCGTTCTAGATTATGGTTATTCTGGGACATCGTTATTTGAGTTTAGCGGCTTTCTCTCTTTTTCGCGAAAAACCGAATGCTACGTGAAGGAGGGGATAGTCTGACCCTGTGTGGAACTAAGGAGCAACGGCGAGGCGAAACATTCGATTTTCTAAGAAGTTTTCAATATGATTTTCTCCATCGGGAAGCTCCTACGTGCACCCTTGAGAGCGAGGCTTCTGGAATAGTGAGTTACTATGGATGGTTTGGGTCGTCATAATAAACTGAGATGGCATCTCACCCTGTTTATTCCATTCTAGCCCGTGAGTCCCAATGTGACATTCTCCAGAAGTTTTTCTAGATAGAAATTTTCGTGATGAAATCTTCAACAACGACCTTGAAGAAGTTAACTTCTTCTCTGAAAAACTGTTCAAGTCCCATTCAAAAGTCTTTGACTTCACATTTTTCATAGCTTGATGCTGGCGCGTAAGCAACAAAGACGGTCAAAGTGGCATTAATCGACATCGTTTCAGCCGCAATCGCCCTACAGGAGTTGTTAATGCCCAACTGAATCGATGCTCACGGTAAAAATCGATTTGGAGTGGAAGTGAATGCCGCCGACACCTCTATGATCGCATGTTTAAAGAAACAGCTGTTTTCTGGTGTCATAAACAGCGTGAAAAGGATGGCGTCTTTTCGTTTCAGCCAGACCAATGTCGTCGTACCTTATCCTTCTTGCTTGAACCAATAGATCTTCTACAGCGGATTCGTGAGCGAGTGCTCGTGCATTATGGGCACAGATCGTCATTTCAGTCCTTTTAAATTTTGACAGCCTAGTTTGGCCCTGAGATTTTGGTAGCCTCTTTGTACTCGTCCTGCCCGGCGTTGCCGTACCCCAACTCTTTCTGAGTCAGAAGAATGAGGCCTCTCTTTACTGCTGTTCCTAGCGTTTTGATACCCAACGTATATCTTGCTTGGCTCTAAACCTTGGCGCTGAGTACTCACGAGGAACTTGCTAGTCTTTCTCACAGGAGCGAGAAGAGTTTATTTTCTGTAGGCGACTCCTAACTGCCCCCATGTGCTACCCAACCGCTTAATTTCAGGCTTTTCGCCTACTTAACTTGCAGAAATAGAGTTTTGCCTAATGGGCGCAGCAAAAGCAGATAGCTCACCCCTGAATCCACCTGCGTCTCTGAGAATCCCACGGTCGCTTCTAGTTCGCGCTGATTTTCCTTGTCCACTCTAAGAAACGAGTTTTGCCTAGTAGGACATAAGCGAGATAAGAGAACAAAAAAAAAGCACCTGGTTTTACGAAAAATGATATTATTTTGAATGATACAGCATTACGAGGAGGTATCTTAAAAAACAAGCGAGGTGGAGCTGTAGCATGAAGTCTCAGCTTTCGAATGGGTACTAGTGCTCAAACTGTAACAAAAGAGTTACATTAAACTTTATTTGACAGCTGACGCTTCGGCAGCTCGCCTTCTTCACAGCCTGGAAAGGTCAAATTGTCCGCAATTCAATCAGTCAAACACCTCCATTACTCCCTAAAAAATCACCAGACCTAGATTTCAAGGGCATCAAGCACAAAATCAACTTCAACTACTCACCGCCTTTTATGTGTGTTCCACGTTTCAAGTGGAGACCACTGGAAGGAAATCACATAGGCTCGTAGTGCACCTTACCCATCAAAACATGAGTCTTATATGAAGAAGAGCTAAATAATTGCTTTAGATTGTTGAATGAACAGTCAGAGTATATTAAATTCACCCGTGAGATACCAAAAAAGGTTGGCTTCCCTTCTTGAAGTTAAAGTAAGCTTAACTGAGAGCGGCTACATAACAATGTGGTACCGAAGACCATACAATAAGAATATCCTGGTTCACTATCGCTCCTCACATCCCTCACATACGAAAAAGGCGTTAATAAAAGGCATGTTTCGAACAGCAGTCAATGTATGTACCGGGGAGGAGCAGAGAGTAGAATCCGTGAAACTGGCTCGGGAAATAGCCACTTCTAATGGATACATTGCTCTCCTTGCTTCAATGCAGGGTTGAATGTGGGGCGGGGGTCACTGATGAGGAGGACGAACCTCCGAAACACCGGTGTATGACCCTGGGCGTACCAACCCCTTTTTTGAGCTTAAATCATTCTTTTTTGGAATTATATTGAATGTTTTTTGGGGGTTTCAAAAACAGTCGATCTTTTGATATAGTTTTGATCTAACAGCAAAAATCTATCGACTGAGAGGTGGTGATGGTACAGTGTCATAGTACACTGTGCCATCACCACATACGCCTCCCTCCTTGCTTCAATGCAGGGCTGAATGTGGGGCGGGGGTCACTGATGAGGAGGACGAACCTCCGAAACACCGGTGTATGACCTTGGGCGTACCAACCCTTTTTTTGAGCTTAAATCATTCTTTTTTGGAATTATATTGAAATATGTCATATCCTTATCAGATTAAATCATTTTGAGCGGGTCTGTAAAAAAAGCAGTCGATAGAAGAAGTATAGTTCATTTTAAAAGCCGTAAGCTCGACTGCCGGTCACCACAAAGTCAGGTAATAACATCATCCTACTTTGGGTGCTTAATTTTACTCGGCGTCGGTTCCTTTGGAGGATTGTTTCACCTCAAGGGATCGACGGAACCGAGGGAGGGTGCTACTGATGAGTCCCAATAGGACGAAATAGGCGCCTATATAGCACTAGACCTATGGCTCAAAATATGTCATATCCTTATATTGAATGTTTTTTGGGGGTTTCAAAAACAGTCGATCTTTTGATCTAATGGATACAATTATGTAACCCCTCGACTTAGGCTTAGAGGACAGAGTAGGCCTCCGAATGGAAACTCGAATGAAGGGAAAGTCCCGTTTATCCTCCCGTTTTTTTTTAAAAATGAGATCAGTACAGCTATAAAAGGCTGTTTGAAAGAGCGGGTTTAGGGCAATCAGTGGCCATTACTGAAATACCACCGAATACTCAAGACGCCAACTAGTTTGCAACCGCTTATATGATCGTCTATGAATAACAAAAGATTTTTAAATATGGCCTAACGGCAGAGATAGTGACTGCATGAGCGTAAGTACAGTCTACCTAATCTCTTGCAAAGCGTGTAGTGATAAATACGTTGGCGAAACGGGTAGGCCGCTCCACGCCCGCATAGAAGGCACCTAGCTGACAAACGTCCTAATAGACGGAACACTCCGTTAGGGACGCATAGAGAACAGAAACAAGGCGGAGTTGATTTTGATATCGAAGTCACCATCCTTGCACAGGAACAAAAACATTAGCGCGAAATTTTCTGGAAGCACTTCGGAATAGCACCACCAACCCAACTATAAGCCGCAGGTAGGAATGCCTCGTTATTACTCGTGATTCGAGTCAGTATATAAGACTGTTGTTTCGATGGGTAGGGTGCATTACGAGCCTATGTGATCACCTTCCATGATCTCCTCTCGACTCAAGCAGTGGAACACATATGAAAAGCGGTATGTTGAGAGTTGATTTTGTGCTTGATGTGACTGAAATCTAGGTTTGGTGATTTTTTTCAAAGGAGCAATGGAGGTGTTTGACTGACTGGATTGCGGACAATTTGACCTTGCCAAACTATGAAGGGAGCGAACTGCCGAAACGTCAGCTGTCAGATGAAGTTTAATGTAACAAATCGTGTTTGGATATCGAAGCATGCCAAGATTAACAGACGGTAAGCTTTGGGAATTATAGCAGTAGCTTCAAAAAATTTGAATATGCTTGCTTTATGAATAAGCCCTTATCTTTTGATCTCCTCTAGTCCTTTAATTTGTATATTAGACTTCGCCGAACAGACCTCTTTCTTTAGACTATTGGTAATCATCTAACAGCGTAATAATACGTGATTCTATGATGTGCATGTTTTCTAGAAAAATTAAAAAAGCTAGCAAGGAAAAGAAGGTCGAGTTTTACATTTTTGGCAACGTTGCTTACCGGCTATTCGACAATGCGAGGGCCGCAGCAGGGGCGGAGAGAGAAAGGGCGGTTGCTTTCTTATCATTTAATGAGGGATTCTCCTTCAGCTTCGAAAAAAATTATTCAGACGAAACGATTTACTAGGATAAAAGCTAAAAGGATAAAGCTCTCAGCGTAGATCAACCCCTGAAGGATTTCGCCATGCTTAACTTCGTTTGAGGTGATTGAATGCATATCTGGCCTTTACAATGACTCGCGGAGGCCTCCCGCTGAACCGAGTCAGTGCTGCTTATCCTCTCAGACAAGTCTGAGACCTGTCTGGTACCAATTTACCGACCCCAAAGGGATGGATGGCTTGGTGAGCCATGAGCGCGAGATCGAACCATTGACCTCGTGCGCGACGCAGAGCACCTCTAACCACTGCGCCACATGCGCTCTTTTACTAGGATACCATGAAAATTTTTCCACACCTTGGCATGTTCGGCTTCCATGAATTATATGAGTGATAGAAATGAAGGCGAAAGGAGAGTGTGAGACATAATTTTTGATCTGGATGCCACTACGTTATAAATGGTATTTTGAAAAAACGGCGACGTGGAACCATAGCATCAAGTCTCAGCTTTCGAACGTTTTTTAACATTCCAATGTAAAATTCATCTCCAGCAAATAAGATTGGTTTTGCATTTGTTTTGCATTTGTTTCCTCCTAATCAAAAGGAATAGAATTTTCTTAAACATTTCAAAATCATTTTCTTTATGCGGCAGAAACTTTTTGAAGGTTTCTCCTTCGTTGAACAAGACTGAATTTATTAAAAATCAAAAAATGTAATTTTTTCTTGAAAAGATACTTATTTAAGGTGTACTCAAATGTCTGCCCAAGCTACTAAAACATTGTCTTGCATACCAAGCATTTTAGCAATGGCCCGATTTGAAACAGAAAAAAAAGGTACTTTTTGTTTGGTAGCACGAATTCTCAAGGAGCAAGAAGTTTTCATAAATAGTGGCAGTAATCATTCAGAAGATGAATTTCAAGCTAGCGCTGTACGTCTGTGAAATGACCCTTCCATAACACCAAAAACTTCAAAAGAAAATTATGTTCCACACGCGCATATTTCTCGCAAGACAGAGTGCTTTCAGACTATTTGTAAGCTCCCGAGAGAACTAACTATAAAAATATCGAAAGACGGCGGGTTTTGCCCGACTGACGAGTCTGTAAGGACGAAACACGTGTATCGGGCCGTACAAGAGCCTATACCAGACCACGTGACAAGTTGGCGATAAAAATGAAAAGAGCTTTTGTAATTGTTCGACAGCGTAAAATTTACCGATCCCAAAGCTATACTCATATTCTGAGTAGATCGTTTCTCCGCAGCGCAGCGTTCAAAACAAGATTGATTTA